>JASDQU010505456.1:23554-34552 GCA_032191745.1 Picea mariana | reverse complement strand
CAGTCAAACCCCAGTGTACAGGTGTCAATACCAACAACTAGACACCTCATTCTACTGCAAATTGTGGACACGCATGGACAAAAGAGAGCAGGTGTCGAATTTTTCTTTGTTTAAACAGTGGGATTGAAGATCTGTCACTACAATATAGCCAGTGAGGGATCTTTTATTATTATGGTTTTTTCCAGTCGGGTTCCAGCTGTCTAATAGACACATTCCATGGTTCACAGAATGGTTGGTGGTTCATCATTCATCATCACATTTATGAAAGGGAGGATCGGGCATATTGATGAAAGGAATTTTTTTTTGGTGTATGCATTGAGGATAAAATTGAATTATCCATTTCCCTTTGTTGGAGGATATATCAAGTCTGAGATTTCCATTACCCATAGAATCTGGGCGTATACTCCTCAAAGTGAGGCGCGAGGTTGAGGAAGACCCCAGGAAGAGGACTTCAGTTTTGAAAACAAAGGTATTATGATGGCAAATTCAAGATCTGGGGATAAAGACGGTACAAGGCTCTCTAAGTTCACTTCAAGATCTACAGCAGCTCTTACACCATGGATACTGGGCAGAGCTGTTGGAGAACAAAATGAATCACCACCAGCAGTTGTTATGATCAACCTAATCCTCAACATGGTCTGGCGTAAACTTGTTCGAAATCCAAACACCTATGCAAGTGTCATTGGAATTATCTAGGCTCTGACTTCTTACAGGTGGTCTTTTGACATGCCTCAGATTCTTGAAGGTTCTATAACGATTTTATCAGATGCAGGACTTGGGATGGCTGTGTTTAGTCTAGGTTTATTCATGGCTTTTCAACCTAGACTTATGGCATGTGGGAAATCAAATGCAATCTTTGGAATGGTTCTTCATTTTTTTACTGGACCGATAGTTATGGCAGTTGCTTCGATTGCATCTAATCTTCGAGGTTTCATTTTGCATATTGCAATTGTGTAGCCTGTGCTTCCTCAAGGAATTGTTACATTTGTATTTGCAAGGGAGTACAATCTGTATCTTGATATTCTCAGCACAGTGGTGATATCTGGCATGATTGTATCTCTGCCAATAACGCTATTATACTATGTGCTTCTTGGACTCTGAATCTGGTCCTAGCTCCTTAAATGTTTGGAACCTATGGATGAAGCCCAAGCAATGATTGACATTGAAATTGAGTAGCAACATTGTCAAATTAGTTGCAGTACCAAAAGTCTTTCACATAATCTCTACCCAGAAAACATTAACTCAATAGCTGGAAGAAACAAAGTGGTATATATTCCTCCATCCCCCTATTATATCCATCTCCTTTGAAGGAGACATACAGTTGGAATCATGATACCCATATGTTGAACTCTGGATGTCAATGACATTATCCCCCACCAGGTGTTTATGTTGAATACCCAATGACAGAAATGGGAGTGATATGGGTCGTTACTTGATAATTTGACCCAATTTTTTGTGCTCTCTGATAAAATACATGCAAGTTCAACTTTTTGGGTTGTATAATATTTATGATTGGAAAAGGAATGATGTTTTCTATAGCTGATTTAAAGAACACTTTAAGACTCTCCCAAAGGTGGAAGGATTAGTACCAATTTACATCAGTCCACAATCTAGACAGTTTAGTGGAGAAAACATCAGATTGGGATCTCGTGGAGATAGCTACTATGGTTGGTCATGAGGTCTCGAATGTCTCTTACCTATGTGAGATGTATGATGAAGCATTGAAGGGTGTTAAGCATAGATTGGTTCATAATTCCATTCCCAAAGGACTGGTATTTCTGGGAGAACTATCCAATGGGGATGATGGACATTTCTATCCCAAAATGGACCATTTGGTGTGTTTCCTGCCAGAAACTCTGCCTTGGGAGCAACTAGAGGCCTAACAAAACAGAGAGCAATGCAACAAATGAAAGGGGTCGAGAAATCTTTTAGGCTTTTGAGTTTTATACTAAGGTTGATTCTAGAGGCTATAGTTCTTTGGCTGACGTGACAATGTTGCCTCCTTTAAGAAGACATAAAATGGAGACTTTATTTTTGGGTAATACTCTCAAGTACCTTTACTTGCTTTTTGATGATAGTGATATGATCCCTCCAGATAGATATATTTTCAACACAGAAGCTCACCCTTTGCCAGTCAGCTTGCAGAGAACTGAAAATTCTCTTTCCCAAAGTGAAGTACCAGCCATGATTTTCTTGAATTGCTCATAGCAATACCTTGCCTTCCTGATAGTGTCTTCTAAGGTCTTTGGCTCATCAAATTCAATTATGTCCCGAAAGGACTGAGGCAATCCACTAATAAATAGTTGCATCTTTACCTTTTCAACCTTTATGTAGGGCACATATCTTAACATCTCAAGGAATTTATTGATATATTCATCTATTGTGAGTTGTCCCAACTTGAGTTCATAGAACTCCTTGGTATTCCCATCAAAGTATTTCTATGAAAGATGCTTCTTCTTGAAGTATTTATCATTTTTTTTCCATGTCAATTCCTTTTCATGGATTCCTTTCACGTTCCTAAGGTCCTCCCACCAAATGGAGGCCTTTCCATTCATGTTAAAAATGGTTATTCGAACCTTTAAATTTTCAAAGTAGTCATGGACTCTGAAGTACTTCTTCAAGCCAAGAAACCAAACTTCTGCTTCTTCCCCCTACTTAATTTATCCATCGAAAATGGGTGGTTTGGATTTCTTGAACTCTTCAGGGTCATGACTCTTGGAATGTCTCCTCTTCTTTCTTTTCCTCTCGAAATGTGAACTAGTTTTTCTACTAGAATATTCTTTGAAGTTGTTAGTTTCCTCACCAGAGGATTCTTCCAATGATTCTCTCTTGGCTCCATGTTGGGCCTTCTTTGAGGTGTTTCTTTTTGTGTGGCCACTTTCAGGGCCATGCTTTTGTATCTCAGGTGGAATTTGGTTTTTCTTAGTATGACGATTGTCCACATGACTAGTTGTTGGTCCATGTTACAACTACCTTTGTATATCTGATAAGCTTTGTAGTAGGACTACATTAATTTCAGTTTTATTTTCCTACTCTTTTATCAGCCTTTCATTTTCATCCTTACAACTCTGTAATTTTACCATGAGGCTTCTTACAGTTTCATCCAAATCTAGAGGGGTTTCCACCACCCTCCTTTCATTAGATTCTTCCTCTCTATTGTGGGAGATTTCCCCCAATTCATGGTGTGTCACCATCCTTTATGTTGTAGTTTTCCTATAGTCCATTGACTATTCGAGTGTTGATAAAACATTTTATGTTAGTCAATGATCTACTAGTTTATGAACAACACACAGTTCAAATTTTTCAAAACATATACAATAGGAGAAGGTTTCATTCCTTTCTTCAATAGAGGTTTAACTAAGCCTCTTAGGGATGGGGTAAGATAGTGTGTTACCCTTAAAGGGTCTCTAATAATATTTTTATGCGACTCGTTCATGAGCCCAAGAAGGCCAAGTGTTGTTTCCTGCTCAAATACCAATTTGTAACGCACCCAACCCCTAAGTACCCTTTCTAGGGATGGGGCATCAAAAATTTTCTTACTTTAATAATCTCAAATCATCTCTTCGAGGTACCCATCCTCTTCTACTCAACCGTATCTTTCTAACGGTTACTACCAAACTCAAACCCAAGTTGTGCATTGCAATTTATGTCCTCCTGAAGCTCTTTGGACGTTATCAGTCATGGGCCACGTGGCCCCCATGTTGTTCCACCTCATTCATACCATCCCCAAGTTCCTACATCCACAGGTAAAATCCATCCACCATCCAATCCAACGGTGAGTCTTGATTCTCATTTAACACACAGGCTAGAGGGGGGTTCGACGTTCGACGCTTCGACACTAAACGCCTCTTTTTTCTTTCCTGCATGCATGTCCTCCAGAGTCTAAAATTCCTAAAATCCTGAAGGAGCTCGAAATATCTCCATGTAGCTTCGGCATTCGGGCCTTTCGGCTTATCCACGACATTGTATCCCAAACCTCTAGAGTTTTGAAGTCTCAGACTCCTGAAGGATCCACCCTGGCACGTGGTGACATATTAAACATGGAGGCAAGGAAAGGTGGGTCCCGAGCACTCCACCCACCATATGGACCAAGCCATTATGTGCTAGGGGTGACACGCGACAAGGAAAAGATGACTTGTGGCCCTTACAGTAGGTGACACGTGTCACATTTTAATGGGAACACAGGTTCTATGAAATGTACAAATATGGGTGACACATGGCACATCAAACACGGGTCCACATCACCCTGGGTGACATCAACATGCCATGTCACCACGGACTGATAGCCTTCCAATTCCCTTAGATATAATGGTCAAGAAGTTTCCATATAAGTCCATTGATCAACAGCCTCCTTCACTTCGTAACTTCGATGTTCAGGGGATTCGTTGTGTGAATTCCTCCTTGCTCCCGGAGTGGTCAGTGTTGGGTTGACCATGACCTAGATCTATGGTCATGGGAGATCCTGAAGGTTCCCTAGATCTATGGTTCTCGTTACTTCGTAGCTCTGGCCTTCGGGGGTTTCGACGTTACAACTGCTCCGCTCTCCCGAAGTAGGATTTCCTCGAAGTACCGTACGTGAGTCGCTCCACTAGTTCATCAAAAGGTTAAGAGGGGTTCTTAACGGACTCCCCATATCCATGGATTACATCAATTCGTAACTCCAGTGTTCGGGGATTTTGGTGCTCTAACATTTATATTCTCCTGAAGTAGTCAACGTCTGAATTACCTAATTGTAGATCCAACGACCAGGGGGAACTCCCGAATGTCCTCAGATCTATGGCTCACGTTACTTCACGATTGGTAAATGGGTTAGAGTTTAATGGTGGGACAGGTTTATCTACCCCAGTTAAGGAAACCGCTAGACGTCAGTTAACCTCGTGGATAATCATAACAATAAGTTTCCTTCGGGCTGTTTGCAAATGGTGAGGTCGTAACACTCCTGAGCTCCGAACTCCTGGATTTCCTAAGCCAAAAAGGCTTAGCTCCTTTTGGGCCTAGCACATGGTTCCCAAACCTTTCTCACATGGGTCCTCCGAAAATTATCGTGGGCTACACTCTATTCTCTTAGATGTGAATTGGTTAATAACATGGCCATGAGCCCTCGGTCACATAGGTTGTTGGAACACATATATATTTCTAAACTTTATACTTTAAATAGATTTATTTCCCATTTAAAATATAAAAAAACACATTCTTGATTCTTATCGTCGATGAAGTCCCCCATATAATCAAATTATCATAATCTCTTAGGAGTTATGGAGTCGCCTACTCTTTAAAGAGTCAAATCACTAAAGAATACTTCAGAGTTTCAAGTTTCGGAGTTTCGTACTTCAAGCATTTCAACATGCCTCACCTTCAAAGTTCTGATATGAGAAAAGCGTTCAACAAATCCTAGTCACCATATATACGTATACCTTCCTAAACTGTAACACATCACTACGAGACGCGGCCCTTTAGGAAAATGACAGAAGATCTAACTTGCAAATCTACGAAACGTGAAGTCCCGAAATATAAAAACTTGGTTAAATAAACTAATCCCAATTAAAGGAAATTAATAGCTTCACACACTCGGAGTTCAGATATCCACCATCCATCACATCCTAAATTCACGAAACCTGAACTCTCGAAATGTCTTAAGCGTTAAACGGAATTAATTAAAGATTAAATACAATTATCGAATAATCAATCACTTCGTGGTTTCAATCTTCGAAAATCATATATCGAGTTGTTATCGGATACCCTGAGGTCCGAAGGCCTGAAAATATTTAAGGTTAAATAATATTAATTAACAGGTTAAACACTATTATCTCATGTTAATTTTTCGTTGAATCGTAGTTCGGGTAAATTAAAATTTCATCTATGCATATCCCGATCACGAACTACCAAACATTAATGGCATTAATAGTCGATCTAGGGGAAATGATTTCAAATAAGATCTCGGAACACTGACCAAATATTTTCATTAAGGGAAGTAAACATATTGTCAGTGAAGGTATACAAAAATTGATTCACTTAAGGTGAAAAAGATATTCCATTTTGAAGTCCATTCGCGTTTTTCACAAAGCAAGCTTAGCAAGATAATAAGTTTTGCGCATTTTCTATGATAGGTAACACACTGTTGAGCTTACTACTATCATGGCTCTATGGAAAATGGTTAAAGCGACTGGTGAGAGCTTGAGCTAAAACACAGATGTCCTCTCGGACACATCGCCGAGAGTTGTGGAGACCATAAGAACCTGGATGCAAGTCTGTGATATCCTACAATATGAGCTGAGCAACTGTCAAGAAGAGTCATATTATGAGGAGACCGAAACTCATGCAAAAAATCTCAAATACGTAGCCCAATCAGAACTGCATAAGATAGCCGCGAAACCGAGACTCATGCCGTATAATGACATGATAGGATGGCCCTTAGAGAACGTCGATGTCTCGACCAAGACCATCCACAATTCACAGAAATTTGTTGTTGGATATTTCTGACCAGACCATATCCAGGTGATGTAAAAATTGTCCCCAACATTCAAACACAGTTATAATGTCGCTTTCTTAAAGGAGTTCGATGAAGAAGAGTGCCCACAAGGTGTAAATAATTACCCTGACTTGATCAAGGATTGGTGGGCACGCCTTGAGAAACTCACAACAGACACCCACGACATATATGCCACTACATCCTTAGATGCCCATATGATGTATGTAGCCATGATGCTGTGTAGACTTTTTGGGAAAGAAAACTCTGCTCACTTCCTATTATCATGGGTGTCAATCATGCATGAAGTTGCAAAGGGTTTTTATTTGAATTGGGCCAAGATATTATCAGTCAGTTTGGCCAAGGAAATCATTGAATATCATTCATTGAAAGCCAAAGGATGACCTGCCCCAATTTACATGTCGGCATATCTCATGGATGTCATTTGTTATATGACGCCATTTCCTTTGATGGGATGGAGTTGGACTCCGACTAGCATTGAACCGATACATTTATATCACTCCAAGTTGTGGGAGGATAAAGCGAATGACTTCTTCTATGAAATATGCAACTATGTGGTGGTGTCGATGCATATCGCTATATACGGTTTCCCACCCCCTAGGATTTCATACCAGATAGTGGCTAACCTAGGAAAAATAGTTGATTGGTTCATTGAAGAACACTTCTCTTATATCAGGGTCTTTGGATTTTTTGTTCCTCCACGTGCTTACCAATGTTCCTACCAGATTGATTGGTGTACCGAGAGGTAGCACATCAAACTGTGCTAGGAGGAATCAGTAAAGAGCTCAAGGCAGCGCAAAAAAAGGTGTGGCCCACCTTTCCTTTGCAGGTTGGTACTCTTTCACTGTTAGATTTCGGCCACTCAAAGGTATAGGTCATGGCCCTAAAGGACATTAAGCTTGTAAACATTGAATCCAATAAACACGATCCACAGAAGGTCATAGGAAATCACATGGCTCTGTACAATCTGAAGAGATATGAGCATGAAAATTTCCCATAGGATGAGATATTCGGAGGGGCAAGATCTTATTAAGAGGTGTTGAGCTGAGTCCATACTCTAGATCCAAACTAATTAGTCGAGATACATACTTTTCAGAGACACCGAAGAAACAGTCTGCCCAAAGTCTTACAGGGAGAAGTTCCAACATATCCAACCACACACGAAGTTGAAACCTAGAAGTTAGAAGAAAGAATTTCCAGTGGGCTAAACATTCAGGAAGATTTGGTGAAAACGGAGGTTTTGACACAGAGGGAAAATATTGCACCATCAAATCAACCTGATGAGAGGCTCAAACTGAAGTTTTGATCAAAAAGGGAGAGGATGCATCGCTATATACACCAGAAAAATAGGCTGCTAATACATCAGGAAAACCATAGACCACCCAAATAGGTGACCATATTATGTCTTTGACCCCTTTACAGATCAGTCAGGGTAACCCAAGCGCCGAAGTAGTGTTCATAGAAGATCTTACTCCTATTTTGGTCGAAGAGATGCCTCCTTCCAACTTCTTCTTCAGCAACAAAGAGGAGAGTTGTAGTAAAAAGAGAAACGCACCAAAAGGAAGGTGCAACTGTCAATAAACATAGGGTGTTATTGGATGGATAGGCCTTAGAAGAGGCAGACTTCGCTATGGAAGTGGCAGGCTCATTGGAAGCTTTTGCCACAACAAATCAATATTCAGTTGGGAATATGAAGGAACAATTGAAGCAGAAGGACCTGATGGTAAGTCAGTTTCAATGTCAACTAAAGACAATGGAACAAAGTGTAAGAGATGAGATGAATAGGGTTTTTGAGCAGATTAGATCCTGTGACAGAAAGGAAATTCAGCAACTCAAATTCAGTCACGATGAAATGCATAAGAATGCACAGGCAAGTAGAGAATGAGTCATTCAGTAGGGAGAGTTGGTAAAACAACTGCAGGAAAAAATAAACTTGACTGAGAACACATCTATAGATATGGTGATTTTCCAAGCCCATGCATTAGAGGTGCACGAGAAACTAGAAGCAGCACAACAAATCATTTTTACTAAGATAGAATCTGTCCAAAACCATTATCGCGTGGTAGACCAATATTTAAATAACATTGGCCTAAAGGAGAGAGAGGTCATTGTAGCTCGAGCGTCTTTCCAGGAGGCAGTTGTGTCATCAGCAAAAGAGGAAGTAACGATGGTCTCTATATTGTCTCTTTCTGAGCAAACTCGAGGTGATATAATACTGAAAACCTGGGAAGCTAACATAGTTGAAAGTAAAATATTAGCTAAGGAGGTGAAGAAAGCTTGTGAAGAATCATTTCATTCACTCGAAAAAGAGTCACTAGGCCTTGAAAAATATAATATCTCTGAAGTCCTGGGGCAAGTTGACATAGCAAAAAATAAACTTAATTTCAAGACAAACATGGAAGAGGCTCGGGCTAAAATCTTGCAGTTGAAACAAATTGATATTGCCCAGATTAATAAATGGATAGTCAATCCTATTCTGCAGCTACAGTCTATATATTCATAAGACGGAACAATAGAATATAGGTTGCCTCGCTCTGAAAATAAGTTATATACTTTTGAGGCGAATGACACAATAGAACCTTCCAGATTGGTGGTGAAGTTCGTAGGAAAATGTGTGCAATGTGTCAAGCAAAGGAAAGCTAGTGTGTCTGGGAACAAATGAGACATGGGCATATCATGTGCTCAGATCACAATTAGAGACCAGTTGTTTCTGAGCTGGAGAACAAGAAGAAGAAACGTCTCTACCAGCGTGGCAAAGAGACAGGGGTGATGCAAGTGAAACGTTTCAAATTTCACATATTGTAATATTTTTTGTTTTTGAAATTATGAGAATTCCAACCGCTTAGGGTTGAGAACATTTTGTATAAATACATAGTCGAAAAACTTAACAAAGGCTTCTTCTTGTTGTATTCTAACTAAGAAAACTCATCCTTTTGTGAGTATTAATACAAGTGCAGATAGGGATTCCAAATTTTGTGCAGTTTGAGTTATGTGCTCCTTTTGTATTCCATATCTCTAGTTTTCTTTATGTCACTCCTTGATAAGTGAGTGGTTTCAATTTAGTACAAAATCCACTGTAATCATGTTTTATCGGTTATTTGATAAGTAAGCAGTTTTTCCTCTGTATTTTCTATTAGTAAATACAAGACCTGCAAGCTACTTGGATCATTATATCTTATATCCTTTCAAGGGTGCATTCTATTTGTTCTTCTACTGTGAACAAGGTAAGATTCATCTGTCATTGATACCTCATTTTGTTTAACAGTTTTGTAAATTTCACCCGCATCACTTGATTTTATTACTTGACTTAGATGACGAAATACGACCTCTGTCCTATTCAGTTATTAATTTCATTTGAGGTTTAATTCTTATATAATTAACGGAAGAAAAAACACCTTTTAAAACATTCCTTAAATTTATGATGCCTGACATTATTCTTTGAGCCTTAAGTTTAATCTCAGGAACAACATATTTTTGGCATCATTGTGGGGGACGAAGAAATGAAGTTATTTTTCCCTGGGAGAATGACATGGTAAGTTTCTCTCTTTGATAGTGAACAAAGATTTAATACATTTATAAGGCTAAATTTTGTCTTTCACTTGGTGACTCCACTATAGATAAACTGGCATTCGGTAGAAAGAATACCAGGAAGAACCTAGACGATCAGTAGACTACGCCTATATCTGATCCTAAAAAGCTATTAGAACTAAGGGGATACCTCAAGCAGATTGATGCATCCACAACTAAGGTTTACCAACCCAAACTGTGCAAACTAATGCTAAGGTTCCACTTGAACAGTCAACCTCACAAGAAGGTTATACACAAAGCCACTTCAGAGATACATCAACTAAGAAGCTTGCAATTTAAACCATAAACCCCGAAATGGTTTTGTCTAAGATTAAAGTCGAGATCAATTCAACTTCCCCCTTTACTAGTAAAGGTAAGAGATCCCTTTTGATACCCACTTTTATTGATATTCCGTTGGTCCCCAAAGTAAAGGTTTTAGTTCCCGAAAACTCTAAGGACTATATCTCTTACCCTGATTCAACTCCTGTTGGTTCTTCTGTTTATATATCCTGTAAATCCAAAGAACCCAGTCCTCATTTCCCTTTTCCCCCCTTTTTGGATTTTTTGTCTCCTAATGGTCAATTTCTAGAACCTCCTTCACCTCATCGTGAGTCAGTAGAAGGGTCCCTAGCAGTTTATGAAAACCCTCTCTTTAACTCTCGAGGTTCATCCCCTCAACATCAAATGGTTGTTGTTGGAGGAGGTGGCGCCGGAGGCGGTGCTGGAGGAGGAGGCGATCAAGGACTACCACCTCCACCCCCTAGGATTTTTTCCAAAGTGGCAGCCAGGTACGCTCCTTTATTCCTTCTCATGTTCTTCATGATTTACCAAAAAATTATATGAAGAACGTACCGAAATTCATGGGAGAGGGAGATTTAACTGCCACAGAGCACATAAACGTTTTTGACTAATTAGTTGATATCCTCGGCATTGAGCATGAGGAT
>JASDQU010505456.1:0-23534 GCA_032191745.1 Picea mariana | reverse complement strand
CCTTTATTCCTTCTCATGTTCTTCATGATTTACCAAAAAATTATATGAAGAACGTACCGAAATTCATGGGAGAGGGAGATTTAACTGCCACAGAGCACATAAACGTTTTTGACTAATTAGTTGATATCCTCGGCATTGAGCATGAGGATGTTTATTCAAGACTTCTGGTACAAAATTTTGAAGGTCAAGTAAGACTCTTGTTTCGAGGGATTCAGGTAGGTTCTATAGCATCTTATGACGCGCTAGAAAATGCCTTTTTAAGGCAGTGGTGAGAAAAGAAAGATCACTTGTATTATGTGATGGAATTTCTGGCTCTGAGGAAAAATACTTCTGAATCAGTGCTAGAATTCACCCGTAAGTTTAATAAACTCTATCATAAGATCCCAACAGAATTCAAACCCTCACAGTTCGCAACTAAGGTGACTTTCGCAAGGGATTTTGAGCCTGACTTTGCCCTACTTTTGAGGGAAAGGAGATCTATTGATCTCACAAAAATGCAGGATGACGCTATTGAAATCGAGTCAAACATGATGGCATCAGGTAAAATAAAAGCAAAGGTCGAAATGGGAACCAAAGAAACCAAACTCTCTAGGGAACAAGATGGAACTTCCAGATATGGGAGGTCAGCAGAGGACAAAATGGATGACATGGCTAAGATAATCAAAGAGTTATCAAACAAAATCTCCAGAATGGAATTAGACCAGGGTAAACCTGATCCTTTTTCTAGGAGATATTTCAAAAGGAATCTGAATCCCCAGGTCCAACAGAGACTAGTAAAAAATGAGGATCAGAAAATCAAAGCTCCTTTTAAAAAAGAAAACTATATGCAAAGTGATGATGTACAAGACTTTGAGGGGTTATATGAAGATATTGACAACCTCAGTGATAATGATCAAGAACCTCACCTAACCAGACAAGATTACAAAATGTCTTTAGATCAAGAACCATTGTTTGGAAACGAGGTAAGTATAAATAATATGGGATAATTTGATTATCAAGGAATCATCGACTCTATAATGGTCGATCTTCAACAAAACTATAACTTAAGGCCTAGAGACAAAAATTCTACAACTGCTCCACCAAGGAAGATCTTGTCGAGAAGTAAAAAAAATGAGGCAGCTCAACCATCCACTGAAAAGAAAGATGCCACAACAAAAAAAACGGAAACGCAAGCTGCCAAGACAAAATCATCTAAAACGCAAGTTGCCGAAACAAGACAGTCGAAACCAAAGCAACGCAAACCAATAGACAAGAAAAAATAGAAACAAAGATCCCAACCAAAGAGGCTGAAAATACGATTGGAAGTTTCAATATGGAAAATGAAATTAATAAAATCAAAATTCTTGTGCCCCTGGTCGAATTAGCAAAAAATACGATGTATAGAAAACAAATTGCCAAAATGATAAATTTCTCAGATGTTGAAAGTCATGTGGATACTATTAATTTAGAAGATGATAGACCTACTATAATTTTTGGTCTGCGTATTGAAAATGCTAAAGACCTTGTTGCTCCTTTTTATATTATGATGATTGTGCGGGATCACCTACTCCATAATTGTATGTTGGATTCTGGAGCCTCCCACAACTTAATGCCCAAAGTTATTATGGAAAAATTGGGTCTCGAGGTTACCATACCATACCAAGATCTATATTATTTTGATTTAAGAAAAGTTAAATGTCTTGGTATGATAAAATATTTGGTGGTTAATCTTGCACAAATCCCTGTGAAGAGTATTCTCATGGATGTAGTCATTGTTGATGGTCCTGCGAAGTATGGCATGTTGTTATCCAGGTCTTGGGGTGCTAAACTTGGACTATCAATTAAACATGACGTATGTTACAATCCCAAATTTTGGTCTACAGTTCACCCATCTATACAGAGAGACAAGATTGGCATATACCGTAAATAACCCACAGAACCCAAATAATTATCAGGTTTATGTCGCAGATCAAGATTTAGGAAACTTTATAGTATCAATTGATGATGGTTTTGACAAATGTACAAAAGAAAATGATTCAGAAAAAAAAAGAAAACAAAAAAATCGAAAAAACAAACAAAAATGTAAATAGTATAGGAGTTTGGAAAATGTTTTTTGATGGTGCTTCGTCTTGGTAAGGAGTCGGGGCTGGAGTGTTGTTTGTGGCACTCGGAGATGAATTCATTATTCCTTTCTCATACAGTTTGCAGTGGGATATTGACTATACCAATAACGTATGTGAATATGAAGCTCTGATATTAGGATTGGAGGTTGCCCGGAAGCTGAAAATAGAGAATCTAATAGTTTACGGTGATGATGAATTAATCGTAAAACAGATAAGGCAATAGTATCAAGCCAAACATCCAAGGCTAAGTTCATACATGAATTGCACCTGGGATTTGATTGACATTTTTTTCTCATTGTTCAATATTCATCATATTCCTAGGGCAGAAAATCAACAAGTTGATTCTCTAGAGAAAGCGGTTGCTACTTTTATGCCACCTACAGTCTTAAAACTAAAGTATCACATAGAAATGAGGCACAAGCCTTCAATACCAAACAATGTTCAATACTGGCAGGTTTTTGAAGACGATGAGCAGATCAAGCAGTTTCTATAAATGGTGGATGAATTTTCCGAAACACACAACGACCAGGAAAATAAAAATGACCCTACTTGGATCATGCAGGAAGGCGAAGATCCTCAGAAGTCCCAGGATAAGATTGCTAACCATTGCATGTTGGTTTTAAAAAACAATCAAATTCCTAAGGGTCTAATTTTGTTAGAGAGATTATTTTATAAGGACAATATACCCCTAAATTCTACCTTGCAACCTCAGCCCGAAGAGGTTGAATATTGTGACATAGGCACTAAAGAAAACCCCAAGTTGGTCAAAATTTCTAAATACTTTCCACCCAAAATGAAAAGTAGATATGTTGAGTTACTCAAACAATACAAAGATGTATTCGCCTGGTCTTATGACAAACTGAAAACTTATGATACCATTGTCATCAAGCACAAAATCCCTTTGAAATCGGGCATCAAACCTTTCAGGAAGAAGCTCAGACAGATAAATCCTATACTCTTGCATGTAATAGAAAGAGAAGTAAAAAACCTCCTGGATGCAAAAATTATTGTTCCACTCAGATATTCGGAGTGGGTAGCTAATTTAGTTCCAGTTAGAAAAAAGAACAGCGAAATTAGACTCTGCGTGGATTTCAAGAACCTAATCAGATCATCCCTTAAAGACAATTATCCTCTCCCTAAAATGGATCATGTTCTGGAAAAACTGGTTAGGGCTAACCATATGTCCATGATTGATGGATTTTTAGGTTACAATCAAATTGCGGTCCACGAAGATGACAAAGAAAAAACCGCATTTACCATTCCATGGGGTACTTTCATGTATGACAAAATGTCATTCGGTCTAATGAACACAGGGGCCACCTTTCAACGAACAATGGACATAGCCTTTGTGGGTGAAAGAGATAAGTTTGTCATTATTTATCTTGATGATTTAAATTTTTTTCTAACTCTGATGCAGAGCACTTGGTACACCTCAAATAGACGTTCGAGAAATGACGGAAATTCGGTTTGTCCCTAAATCCCAAGAAATCTCATTTTTCAATGCAGGAAGGTAAACTCTTGGGCCATATAGTATCTAGGGAAGGAATCAAAGTTGATCAAAAAAGGGTTGAAGCCATAGATACAATAAATATTCCTAGAAACAGAAAGGAAATTCAGTATATTTTAGGAAAAATAATTTTTTTAAGAAGATTCATTCCAAATTTCGTTGAAATTGTTAAATTGATTACAGATATGCTGAAAAAAGACAGTGAGTTCAAATGGACAACTGAGGCTAAAACATCTTTCGAACACATCAAGAAGGTAATAGGAGAAGCATCGATGTTGGCCAGCCCGGACTACTTGAAAGAGTTGTTGATCTTTTCATTCAAATCCAAACATACGATTGCGGTTGTGCTCTTATAGAAGAATGAGGAAGGGTTCAAACAGCCGATAGCATTCTTTAGTAAAATCCTCAGAGACGCAGAGTTAAAATATGATATACTGGAAAAGAAGGCATACGCTATGGTGAAGGCCCTCAAAGCTTTCAGGACTTACGTGCTACATTCCAAAATAATTGCCTACGTACCAACCAGCTATGTTAAGGACATATTGGTTCAACCTGATAGTGAAGGAAGAAGGGGACGATGGCTGGCCAAGATTCAGGAATTTGATCTTGAGGTAAAACCAACTAAACTCATCAAAGGTCAAGGCCTGGATAAGTTATTAGCCGAATCAAATTTCAGAGCACTCAGAATAAATCATCTGCAATCTTACAGAGACCATCCAGATATAGAAGAATTCGATGTATATAAGATACCTGCAACTCAGATTCAAGAAAAATTCTCTTCCTCATCTTGGTATAGTGACATAGTTTCATATCTCCTGACTCACTTCAGTTCCCAAGTGATATGACTCCTAAAACGAGAACATTAAATTTGCACGCGGTAAATTATTGCATCATCGACAACAAAATGTATTGGAAGGATCCCCTAGGATTTTTACTAAGATGCCTAATAGAATCCGAAATAGAGAATGTTATAAACGAGTTTCATGAAGGGGTGTGTGGAGGTCACCACGCCTGGAGGGAAATGACCTATAAAATCCTAAGAGCTGGATATTATTGGCTGAAATTATTTACTGACATAATACTAAAGTCAGAGCCTGTAACTCTTGTCAACTATTCTCAGGTAAGCAAAATCTTCCTGCACTGCCCTTGATTCCAGTCAAGATAGAAGCTCCATTTCAACAATGGGATATGGATTTTATTGGATAAATCCATCCACACTCTAGTACACAACATAAATGGATTCTAACTGCCATAGATTATTTCACTAAATGGGTAGAATCCATTCCGACACGAAATGCTATAGACTCAGTGGTGATAAATTTCTTAGAAGAAAACATTTTATCTAGATTTGGATGTCCTCGGAAGATAGTTACTAATAATGCCCAAGCTTTCAAATCCATGGTGATGATTAGTTTTTGTCAAAATTACAATATTGTACTAGGAAATTCCATAGCCTACTATCCTCGGGGCAACGGATTAGCCGAATCATTGAATAAGAGCTTAATCACCATAATTAAAAAGGTGCTGACTGAAAATAAGAAAGCATGGTATGTTCATTTGAAATACGCTTTGTGGGCAAATCTAATAGGCACTAAGAAATCAATCGTAATGTCTCCTTTCCAAATGATGTAGGGTACCGACGTAATCCTCCCCATAAATCTAGCTCTACCTATGATGAAGCTTTGGCAAGACTCGAAGGAAGAAACTAACGATGTTACCAGAAGAATAAACTAGTTAATTGAAGTACAGCAAAACAGGGCTGAAGTGGATGAGAAACTTCAAAAATATAAAGACAACATGAAAGCTCTGTTTGATAAAAAAATATAAAGATAGGGAATTTCTTCCTGACGACCTAGTACTGAAGTGGGATGCTAGGAAAGAAGATGTTGGAAATCATGGCAATTATGATCACAATTGGTGTGGGTCCTTCAAGATCGTGGCTTCTGAGGGAAAGAACTCATTCTTATTAGAAAACCTCGATGGGGAAATCCTTAATGCCCCCATCAACAGGATTTACCTGAAGCATTTCATGCAATAATCAAATTCCAAATCGCCATTGTATATACCGGTTTGATTTTCTTGATTTGATCTACAAGTTTACGTTTCCTTGGTAAGTTTTTATGTTCATTGTAAAAAGGCTAGTTTCGTTGATTTCATAAAAACAGAAATATAAAAAACGAGTAACACCTATTGCTTCGTTTTTTTAGAAGTTTCTGACATTTCTCACATTTATTTTTATACAGAATTCTTGCTGATAGTTGAGAGATAAGGATGTATTGGCATTCTCACTTTTCAAAACATTGGCATTCTCTCAAAATAGGTGATAAATAAATGGTTTACTTGGTTGAAAATATAAATAAAATCCAAGGTATGAGCTTCTAGCCTACTGGCCCAAGTTAAATTTTCAAGGGGATCTCACTAAATATGAAAGAAGTCTCATCCATATAAATATTGTCACTCGATCAACAACCAGAGAAATATAAGAATTACAGCCTAATCCTAAAAGTCTTCTCTGAGTTTGGATAAAAAATTAAAATTAAAATAAAAAATGAAATAAAGTTTATAAAAAAATAATAAGAATAAGAATAAAAAGACCATAAAGAAAATAGGAGAATCAATGAACAATCTTGTGTGGGATTGACCTTGTTCACAACAGAAAATTTGAATATTCTTTATGTTTTATTCTGCCCATCCTGAAGCTTTATTTTCCTATGATTCTCAATACCCCTCCCTGGTCTTCATAGAGAGAAAAGACTTCACCTTAACTCTGAAAACTTATAAACATGTCTTCAAAGCAATGTTAGGAGAAAATTTATACGCCTCTCAATTTAACTCAAAGAAAGTATGTCTAATATAATCCTAATAACTTTAGCTCTCTTATATAGTTTAAAATGACTAGTTCTCTCAAGGTTGATCCATAAATTTAAAATGCCCTATAAAATCTTCTCAATAGGTGAAGGTGTATTGAAGATGGAAAGAAAATTAGTTTCAGAGTATACTGAAAAATTATGACAGAACTTTCCTTTGAATATCTTAAATAGATATCATCCCTTGTATGTTACATACAGATTGATTGCCCCCACTTCATGTATTAAAATATAAGACATATGGTGAAAAGAAATTCAATAAATGATTGCCCCCATCTAGTCCAAGGCAAATGGTGAAAGGAAATTCGAGAAATCGATTGCCCCCATTTTGCCCATAGAAAAAGAGATATGATGAAAGGAAATTCATTAAATGATTTCCCTCATCTTAGAATTTAAATGAAAAATTACATATTGAAGTGGTGAAAGGAAATTCAATGGGAAAAGTAGATAACTTCACCGGGGTACTGAACAGGCTTGCTAGAAGTGAAGCAATATCTATGATATATGTATGGTTTTCATACGTATCTACATGATATACTCTGACATCTAATCCTTTTTCAATAATATTTACATTTTGAACCAACAAGGGATCTCCCTAAGAAATTATGTTACATATACTTAACCTTGATGCGAACAAAATCGATCAAAACTTGATATTTCAGCTAAAGTTACTTTGATTATCTTAAGCAAATATGAATACAGTTATAAGAAAGAGGAATTTCAAATGGCCTGACTGAAGATCATGATTTGATGTGTTTTAAGGTTTTCTATGTTTTGGAAGAAAATCTTTTCTCACTTTGATTATGTTCCAAATTTGTTTCACAGAAATGCAATAATGACTCCATTTACCCAATAAAGGCACTTGGTCTATTGTTCTTCTGCGTCTCGCAGGGAGACGCGATCCCTAGATGGAGCCTATGTTGGAACACATATATATTTCTAAACTTTAGAATTTAAATAGATTTATTTCCCATTTAAAATAAAAACAACACACGCATGATTCTCAGCGTCTATGAAGTCCCCCATCTAATCAAACGATCCTAATCTCTTAGGAGTTATGGAGCCGCCTACTCTTTAAAGAGTCAAATCACTAAAAAATACTTCAGAGTTTCGTACTTCAGGCATTTCAACACGACTCACCTTCAAAGTTCTGATACATGAAAAGTGTTCGACAGATCCTAGTCACCATATACATGTATACCTTCCTAAACTTTAACACGTCATTGTGGGAAGCGGGCCTTTGGGAAAATGACAGAAGATCCAACTTGAAAATCTACAAAACGCGGAGTCCTGAAATATTAAACCTTGGTTAAATAAACTAATCTCAATTAAAGGTAATTAATAAATTCGCACCCTCGCAGTTCAGATATCCACCATCCATCGCATCCTAAATTCACGAAAATCAAACTCTCGAAATGTCTTAAGCGTTAAACGGAGTTAATTAAAGATTAAATACAATTAGAAAATAATCAATCACCTCGTGGTTTCGAGCTTTGAAAATCATATATCAAGTTGTTATCGGATACCCCGAGGTCCAAGGGCCCGAAAAGAGTTAAGGTTAAATATGATTAATTAACAGGTTAAACACTATTATCTCATATTAATTTTTCATTGAATCGTAGTTCGGGCAAATTCAAATTTCATCTATGCATATCTCGATCACGAACTACCCAACATTAATGGAATTAATAGTCGATCTAGGGCAAATGATTTCAAACAAGATCTCAGAACACCGCCCAAATATTTTCATTAAGGGAAGTAAACACATTTTCAGTGAAGGTATATGCAAATTGATGCACTTAAGGTGAGAAAGATATTGCATTTTGAATTCCATTCGCATTTTTCACAGAGCAATCTTAGAAAGATAATAAGTTTTGCACATTTTCTATGACAAGTAACACATTGTTGAACTTACTTCTATCATGGCTCTGCAAAAGATGGTTAAAGAAAATAGTGAGAGATTGAGCCAAAAAATGGATGTCCTCTCGGACACATCGCCAAGAGCTATGGAGACCATAAGAACCTGGATGCGGGTCTATGATATCCTACAATATGAGTTGAGCAACTGTCTAGAATGTCAGATTATGAGGAGACTGAAACTCAGATGACGAAGCTCAAATACGTAGCCCAATTAGAGCTGCATAACATAGCCATGCGGTCGAGACTCATACCGTATAACGACATGATAGATTGGGCGTTAGAGAACATCGATGTCTCGACCAGGACCATCTACAATTCACAGAAATTTGTTGTTGGATCTTTCTGACCAAACCATATCCAAGTGATGTACAAATTGTCCTCAGCATTCAAACACAGTTATTATGTCACTTTCTTAAAGGATTTCGATGAAGAAGAGTGCCCACAAGGTGTAAATAATTACCCTGACTTGATCAAGGATTGGTGGGAACACCCTGAGAAATTTAGAGGAGACACCCATGGCATATACGCCACTGCATCCTTAGATGCCCATATGATGTATGTGGCCATGATGTTGTGTAGACTTTTCGGGAAAGAAAACTCTGCTTACTTCCTGTTATCATCGGTACCGATCATGCATGAAGTTGCAGAGGGTTTTTCTTTCAATTGGGCCAAGATATTATCAGACAGTTTTTCCAAGGAAATCACTGAATATCAGTCATTGAAATCCAAAGGATGACCTGCCCCATTTTACATGTCGGCATACCTCATGGATGTCATTTGTTATATGACGCCATTTCCTTTGATGGGTTGGAGCTGGACTCTAACCAGCACTAAACTGATACATGTATATCACTCCAATTTGTGGGAGGATAAAGAGAAGGACGTCTTCTATGAAATCTGAAACTATGTGGTGGTGCCAATGCATATCGCTATATACGGTAGCCCACCCCCCAGGATTTCAGACCAGATAGTGGCTAACCTATGAAAAATAGTTGATTGGTACATTGAATAACACTTCTCTTATATCAGGGTCTTTGGATGTTATGTTCCTCCACATGCCTTACTAATGTTCCTATCAGATCGATTGGTGTGTCGAGTGGTAGCACATCAAACTATGCTAGGAGGAATAAGTAAAGAGCTCAAGGCAACGCAAAAAAAGGTGTGTCCCACCTTTCCTTTGCAGGTTGGTACTTTTTCACTATTAGATTTCAGCCACTCAAAGGTAGAGGTCGTCGCCCTAAAGGACATTAAGCTTGTAAACATTGAATTTAAGAAACACGATCCATAGAAAGTCATAGGAAATCACATGGCTCTGTACAATCTGAAGATATATGAGCATAAAAATTCCCCACGGGATGAGATATTTCGAGGGGCAAGATTTTATCAAGATGTGTTGAGCCGAGTCTAGACTCTGGCTCCAAATGAATTAGCCGAGCTACATAATTTTCAGAGACACGGAAGAAACAGTCTACCCAAAGTCTTACAGGGAGAATTTCCAACATCTCCAACCACACACGAAGTTAGAACCCAAAAGTTAGAAGCAGGAAGTTCCAGTGGGCTAAACATTTAGGAAGATTTGGTGAAAACAGAGGTTTTGACACAGAGAGAAAATACTGCACCATCAAATCAACCTAATGATCAAAAGAAGGCTCAAACTGAAGTTTTGATCAAAAAGGGAGAGGATCCATCGCTATATACACCAGAAAAACCAACTACTGATACAGCAACACAACCACAGACCACCCAAATAGGTGACCCTATTATGTCTTTGACCCCTTTACAGATCAGTCAGGGGAACCCAAGCACCGAAGTAGTGTTCATATAAGATCTTACTCCTATTTAGGTCGAAGAGATGCCTCCTTCTGAATTCTTCTTCAGCAAGAAGAGGAGAGTTGTAGTAAAAAGAGAAACGCACCCAAAGGAAGTTGAAACTGTCAAGAAATACAGGGTGTTATTGGATGGACGGGCCTTAGAATAGGCAAACTTCGCTATGGAACTGGCAGGCTCATTGGGAACTTTTGCCATAGAAAATCGGTATTCAGTTGGGAATCTGAAGGAACAATTGAAGTAGAAGGACCTGTTGGTAATTCAGTTGCAATGTCAACTAAAGACAATGAAACAGAGTGTAAGAGATGAGATGAATAGGGGTTTTGAGAAAATTAGAGCGTGTGATAGACAGGAAATTCAGCAACTCAAATTCATTCTCAATGAAATGCATAAGAATGCACAGGAAAGTAGAGAATGGTCCATTCAGCAGGGAGAGATGGTAAAACAACTATAGGCCAAAATAAACTTGACTAAGAACACAGTTGTAGATATGGCAGTTTTCCAAGCCCAGGCATTGGAGGTGTGCGAGAAACTGGAAGCAGCACAACAAATACTTTTTACTAAGATAGAAGTTGTCCAAAACCATTATCGGGTGGTAGACCAATCTTTAAATAACATTGGCCTAAAGGAGAGAGAGGCCATTGCAGCTCGAGCTTCTTTCTAGGAGGCATTTGTGTCATCATCAAAAGAGGAAGTAACCATGGTCTCTAGATTATCTCTTTCTGAGCAAACTCGAGGCGATATAATACTGAAAACCTGGGAAGCTAACATAGTTGAAAGTAAAAGATTAGCTAAGGAGGTGAAGAAAGCTTGTGAAGAAGCATTTCATTCACTCGACAAAGAGTCACTGGGCCTTAAAAAAGATAATATCTCTAAAGTCTTGGGGCAATTTGACATAGAAAAAAATCAACTTAATTTCAAGACAAACATGGAAGAGGCTCGGGATGAAATCTTGCAATTGAGACAAATTGATATTACCCAGATTAATAAATGGATAGTCAATCCTAGTCTGCAGCTACAGTCTATATATTTAGAAGATAGGATAATGGAAGATAGGTTGCCTCACTTAGAAAAGAAGTTATATACTTTTGAGGTGAATGACACAACAGAGCCTTCCAGATTGGTGGTGCAGTTCATAGGCAAATGTGTGCAATGTGTCGAGCAAAGGAAAGCTAGTGTGTCTGGGAACAATTGAGACCACATGGGCATATCATGTACTCAAATCATGATTAGAGACCAGTTATTTTTTACCTGGAGAATGAGAAGAAGAAATGCCTTTTCTAGCGTGGCAAGAGATAGGGGAGATGCAAGTGAAACGTTTCAAATTTCACATATTGTAATATTTATTGTTTTTGAAATTATGAGAATTCCAATCGCTTAGGGTTGAGAACATTTTGTATAAATACATAGTCTAAAGACTTAACACGAGTTGCTTCTTTCCATATTGTAACTAAGAAAACTCATCATTTTGTGAGTATTAATACAAGTGCAAACAAGGATTCCAAATTTTGTGCAGTTTGAGTTATGTGCTCCTTTTGTATTCCATATCTCTAGTTTTCTTTATGCCACTCCTTGATAAGTGAGTGGTTGCAATTTAGTACAGCTTCTACTGTAATCACGTTTTATTGGTTATTTGATAAGTAAGAAGTTTTTCCTCTGTATTTACTATTAGTAAATACAAGACCTGCAAGCTACTTGGATCACTGTATCTTATATCCTTTCAAGGGTGCATTCTATTTTTTCTTCTATTGTGAACAAGGTAATATTCATATGTCATTGATGCCTCATTTTGTTTAATAGTTTTGTAAATTTCTCCCGCATCACTTGATTTTATTACTCGACTAAGATGACGAAATACGGCCTCTGTCCTGTTCAGTTATTAATTTCGTTTGAGGGTTAATTCTTATATAATTAATGGAAGAAAAAGAACATTTTAAAACATTCCTTAAATTTCTGATGCCTGACATTATTCTTTGAGCCTTAAGTTTAATCTCAGAAACAACACAAGTGAAGGGTCTGAAGGAGGCGCCCTCCTTTCACAGAGTTTGAACTTGATATCCCCACGAAGGTAAACTTGAGAGTTTGTGAGGACATAAGAATTCCAGTTAACCCTACCTCGACTTTCTTGTAGACTCACATCCCATAACTCCTAGTTGTTGAGCGGAGGCAAACAGAAGACCATTCAAAAGAATGGGTTCACAAAGAGGCAATACACATTTCTAACTTAATCATTCAATATAGGAACTTATATATTCAACCATCATTTCCATTTCAGTACACAGAGTATGAAAATACTTATCAGAAACCAGAAATCATGAAGCGATTGTTGAAAGGGGTGCATGTTTCCACCCAACTGTAGGCACAACCACTCTTGAAGGGATTTACCGTTGGACACCCCCTATCTAAACCATGATGCTCTAAGAGAGACTCTTTGTTCTTGCTCCGTGATAGTTAGGGATGGAGGTTACTCTCCTCCTCCCACAGGATCTTGGCAATCGATTCTCTATGTACCAATCAAAGGGGTCTACACAAGTACTTCCACAATCACTCATCAGCCCCGTTTATCATCTTGGACTGAAAACATTGCCAGTAGATTCTTGAACCTAGAATGATCTTGTTTCTCAGTTCTCCCTCGAACCAGAGAGCTTGAAGCGCTCTTTTCTCTTCTTGAGATTGTTCTTTCTACTCTTCTTGCTCGCAGATCTTCTTTGCCCCTGAAATTACCTATTTTATTTCCTTCCTTAGCAAGGTTGCATGGCTCTGAATCTGTAGCTCGTGGTCAGTTCAGGAAGCCCTTGTAGATGGGTACTCTGCCCCATATGCTCATTAACTCTTTAGGAGGACTTTTCCAACTACCAGCCTGACTGGTAATTTATTTCTAGGTTAAAGGATTGTTCTGGGTTTGAGAAATTAAATCTAGTGAGGTACTGGTTCGGTGGAGATCATCTCAACCATTTCTAGTTCCCCTCCCCATCTCTCTCATAGCACCATGGTCTATCTTGGAAAACCCCCCTTTCAGCAGTTATGCAACACTATTCATTTCCAATTAATAACAGAAAATGCATACATTACCTTTTATAACAAAAGGTTCATCAAATCCTTCACACATATTTAGTCTTCCACAATCTTTTGGCAAGTTATAGTTATATTTACAAACTGGGGGAAACATGGGTATTACACCTACTCTTATTTATACTAATTCTATCTTCTAAAGAACATTCTAGACGAAGATCCTTCTAGAAGTGAAAGCTTCTATTAGGTATTCTTACATTGACTTGTTCACATTTATTAAATAGTCCTTATTAACTAATGTCGACATTTATTACATGGAAAACATATTATTCTACCTATGTGATGGATTAGGGAGGTTAGGTCGCTAACACAAATTCCGTTCAAGACTTGCATTTCCTCCAATTAAATCTATACAAAAGAGAACAAAAGTTTTCTCTATGGTTAAAGTATTTTTAAACACAAAAACAAATTCCAAGCCTCGAGGACACAATCAACCACTGAAGTTTGAATTGGATCACAATACAATTGCTCCAACTCTCTCAAGTGATCTTCTAAAAAGTATACCATCTATGAAATCCACAACATAAATCATATTCAAATCAACAATTATGCATGTGATTTTGAAGCATGCCTTGAAAATGAGAAGCAGTTTAGACATTAAGGAGCATATGTTAAAAACCTAAAGGAAAACAAATTATTACAATAGAAGTCAATATATATTGTTCAAGCTAAGGAAAAACATCCATGACAATGCTAGGAAATATTCCATTTCAATGTCAACCTCCATTTTCCACCTTCTTTAGATTAACAACCTCACAACTTGCTTCATATCTATGACCACCTCCATAACTATAAATTTCATATCCTAGATTATAACCCATCCCATCATGGAATGGAGAAACTTGTGTTGAAATTGAACTCTATGTTGAACTTAATCACACCATAGCATTACTATATCTATGTGTGGATTTTATTTGGAAAGTAATAAGACACCCTTTATTACTTTTAGTTTTTCCACTAGACATGATAGCACAACCTGTGGTGAACAATGCTCTAGATACTAGAATTTTTTCACTCCCAACCATTCCATAGACGCATGCATTTTAAAATTTCACTTTGATCAAGCCTCAATGTTGAAAGGATTGAACCACTAAGAGGATGAACACAACAAATATCTGAAACAAGACCAAAGTCATCCTCATATTGATCTAGTCACATCCCAAGAAAGGTTTTGCATTTAGAATGGAGAAGACCCTCATTTGTGTACTTCCCATAACTAGTTTCTACATGTTCAATATTTTTGTGTGTACAATATACATTTGTATTACTATCTAAGAACTAAGACCCATATTCTACAAGAAGAAATTTCATTGCAAAATAGACCATTGATGTTCTGCATTGTAATGTGTGGGGTCTTCATTCATGAATAAATGAGAAAATTGTCCTTGCCAAGGACCAAACCAATCTTGTCCATGAACATTACAAATCTTGCTTGCATATTCTTATCAAAATCACTGCAATGATTTCTTGACATCCAACTAGAAAGATTTGATTAACTCAATATAGGTGTTTTTTCCTCAAAAGACCAAACATTGATTAGTAATAGTAAATTCCCTACCATTTTTTGTTCTTCATCATGGTCTCCACAATAATGTCTCATTATATCCATCACCCACATTGTGCACATCCCAACAATTTTTTTTTACTTCAAATACATCTTCCACTACGATACAAAGGGACATTTTAAGACAATTATTTGATACCAATTCAGATTTCATATCCAAGATACATCATAGCAACCATAAGAATGAATTTTCACTCATCGGATATATTCCATAATTCAAATGATTGGAAAATTATTTTTCTTCAATCATTAAAAGTTGTAAGTACAATGTCTAAAAGAATTTCAGTACATCATCAACTACAATCCAAAGGCCAAAAGGGATACAATCTTTGTTCAAAATCCTTGCCGCACTCAATACACAAAGACCATAAGAAATCTATAGTGGCAAAATGATAAGAACTTAACCTATGGACATAATGAGAATTTTTCCTCAACGTACAATTATGAAGGAGGGAAAAGGGCATTGAATGAATAATGAAGGGGGAATTGTTTCCAAACCAACTACGGGAGCAAAGGGTAAATAGGTGACTTGAAAACTTACAATAATTTTAAGTGTTAGACTACATATTACTAAGAGCTATGCATGAAAAATGGAAATTTCTGCAATAGAAACACCTAATTAGAAGGAATTGATAGCCAGCTAAAGCAATAGAAAATTCCTAGAACACACTGGCAATGTTGTGGGAATTTGGAACTATAAATGAAATATAAAAAAATATGGTGTGATGGAGTATGTTGTTTGATGTTATTTATTTTTTATTTTGCTATATATAATAAATAAATCTCTTTCCTCTAGTCTTGTATTTTTGCAGTTGTATTTTTTTTTCATCTGCATCAAATGTATTGTTCTAAAGTTGTGAATTGACTTTAATTTATATATAATAAATAAATCTATTTCCTTTAGTCTTGTATTTTTGTAGTTGTATTTTTTTTTCATCTGCATCAAATGTATTGTTCTAAATTGTTCTAAAGTTGTGAATTGACTTTAATTTTTTGGGAAATCTCAAGTAAATTTGGTTTCCAATGCCAACAAGGGATACAATTCTATCACTCAAGTAATTTTAATTAGAAAATACATTGTGGCAAATAAGGTCTAGTCTTTTAGAAAGGACAATCTATAAGGAAACTAAACTAGTAATAAGGAAAAACCTTTGTAGTGATCCACCTATTTTATCAAACTTCTTTTCTAGTATTCTATTTTTATGGGCATGTTTGGTTTTTTTTTTTCAATGGATTCCATTCTGTTATCTATTTTTGAAATCTCAAACAAGGGATCTCATACTTTTTTATCTTTTTCATTTTGCTTTCAGCAATCCTAAGCAGAGGGTATCACCATACTACTTCACTATTTTGAAAATGAAATAAGGTAGTTTGTAAATATTTAATTGGTTGATTTGTTATTACAATATATATTAGATTAATTATATAAACTTTGCTTCTCAAATATCACTTCCCAACAATCACATGATTGAGAATCCGCTAATTTTACTTGCAACAATTAAGTGCATTCCTAATGAGAAATCACATTTAATGTAAATTTTCTTATACATAAATGGTTTTAACAAAAAATACTACACATCTCCATGTCAATAGAATACCCAATAAAATATTCACGAAGTAGTGAAAAAATCCATTAGCTTATTTGGTATATAATTGAGTCAACTTCCTTGAATCATTACATAGAGAGAACTAACAATAAGAATGCAATGTCTAGGAGTGAAGTGGTTTGATCATATTTATCTAGTCTTAGTGTCGATACTTAACAAGTCAAAATGGTTCATACTAATTCTATGAAGCTGAAGCATGTTGAAGTAGTAAATTACAAGAAAATGATAGGAGTGAAGTGGTTTGATCATATTTATCTAGTCTTAGTGTTGATAGTTAACAAGTCAAAATGGTTCATAATAATTTTATGAAGTTGCAACATGTTGAAGTAGTAAATTCCAAGGAAATGATCTTATTTTGATTACATCCACCAAACCTTATCCCAAGTTAGCCCTTCATTTTCCTTTCATATCTCCACTCACATCACTAGTGGCCTTTATTTCACCTTATCTACTCTTAAACCCCTACCCATAATAGTTTCCATTGCCAACACCTAAAGTGTTTCAGAACTCAACAGTAATATCGTGATTCTTAGTTTGACTCATTAGTTTGAATTCCTCAACCAAAGACTGGAAAGAGTGAGATATGTCAATGGAATTATAAAATAAAATGGTTAGTGATAGAGATGTAATGGCTCGTTGTTCGGACAATGCAGAGATAGATTAAAATGAGAATGGAAGTATATCTCTAGATTATTTGAAATTTGGCTATGTTTCAGTTGCATATACATTTTCTTATCTATCACCACATGCATGAATTTCTTCACATGCATGGATTTATTTATATAGATAGGAAACTTCATGAAATGCTACCACCCAATTCCTTCCTTCTTTAAATGTAGTATCTATAGTAGTATATTCAATTTTTAAGCAAGAAAATTAACCTGGGTTCGTTATTAAAAAAAAAATTGTATAATTTTACAATCTGGGCAGATTTAATACATGAATCAAGTTCTTGGGAAGAGGAAGAGAATTTAGTTGTATTTGAAGAAATTGTTAAAGGCAATCCCTTTAAATTAAATTCTCCAGCGAGACAATTATTTATGGAAAATGTTTCTCCACCATACCTATTGCATTGTTTGTAGCATTTTCACATACCTAAGTTCAAATAGGGTTGGTGTTGGAAGATTGGTTGCTGTCATTGATGTCAACCCTAGTCATGGGTTTTTGACCGCAAGATTGATGAAGGTATTTGGACATGAAGAAAAATTCACATGTAGATACAAGACCCATGGAAGGATAGTATACATCATGTTCTTTCCAGTGGTATGTGGAACGTCACGTGGATCCTCATGGTTGAGGAGAAATGAAATTTTGAAGATGACAAAGTGAATTGAAGAAGGAAGTACATGTAGGCCCTGAAGATAATTAAAGAAAAGAATTACAAAATAAGGAAGTGTGAGGTCAGCCCTAATGTTAAAAGGAAGTGAAATAAATGGTATAAATAAATATCATTATACATTCATTTGATACACAAGTCAAATTTTAGAGGAAATCAGAAGTAAAAAAGGTTGGATTTCAAGGGAGGATGAAGTCTTTTGGTGATGTGTTCTAAGGTATGTTATTTTCAGGTCATCTTACCATTTTCTCTATAAATATTTTTCTAGAACGATTCAGATGGTGAAATTGATATGGTATTGAGAAGACATATCAAGGTACCTGTGGTAAAAGTTTCAGCTCTTGATTCGCTATAATTATGGATATACACTCTGTGAAAGATAGGGTTTTTGACCAGTCTTGAAGCTAGTCAATAAACAGGTGTTCCAAGTAAAAAAGTCATAACTTTTTCATAGATAATCCAAATGAAGTGGGACAAATTGAATTGGAAAGAGTACGAACTCTAGTTTCTTGTGTGTGATTTTTATAATCGGATGTTAAATATTGAGCACGGTGAATTCTATACAAGTTTGGTCTCCTGAATAAACCAGAATTGAACAAGGTCTACCATTCTCTCTATAACTTCTTTTTGGGGAGGATTAAATTAGTGAAACTTGGAGAAGTTTCAGAGAATAAATTGATTAATATTATCTATAGGATCAAAGTATTCCAAAAATTGAATAATTGCATAAATTGAAGAAGTCTCAGGAAGCATTATCAGGTTCTATGTGATGGTTGATGGTGATGATTTAATGTGAAGTTTTATTATCTCTCATATATTCTTGGGTGGAAGGAAGGGGCAAGGATGGAGAGTTCAACTCTCTCTTGATATTCGAGGATTGTATCTTCTTCTTGGAGGTTTATCCCTCCCTTTACATTTGGAAGTTGTAGCTACCTTTGGAATTCATTACTTCCCTTGAACAATAACTATTGATTATTTTTCATATATTGTGCATGGTGTATTGTGGTGTATTGGTGTAACTCTTATACTATTGTTCATTGCTCATTGGATATAATTGAATGGTTTAAGTATAAGTTGAAAAAGGTTTTAAATTATACTTAATACTAATTCACCCCCCTCTATTTATCAACAGTTGGCATATTCTACTACAACAAGGAACTTATATTCTTACTCATTCTCTTCTTCTTGTTTCAGGTTTTCATGTCTGAGAAGGTATACGTCTAAAATTGTCAGACGCTTGTGACATTTAATTCATAAGGTATGATGATTTTTCTTCATAGAGTACTTAGAAGTGTATGCCACATAATGATAAAGTAATATAATCACTACATGGATAGAAACTTCCATAAGAATTCCAGAGTAGTTTCAAATGATAAGGATTCTTTGCCTACCAAATATTTAAGAGAATAGTGTGGCCAAAAATGTCAATAAGCAAAAATTCAATGCAAGCTTACTTATCAAGCATAAGTTGCATCCTTTCATGATAAGAAAGCGATCATTTAAAGTGCTTGGAGACATGTCGTGGAAAATATTTTCCCCAAAGATGTAGAATTGTTGTATGTTGGTGTGTTCTAAGATTATTTGTTATTGAGTCAACTCCTGAAACATATTGGTCCTATGCTAGAAAACCTATTTCAATGAACACCCATTGAAACTATTTAAACCTTCAAGGGACACCTATTACAATGAAAACCCATTGAAATTATTTAAACCATCAAGGGACACATCCTAAAGTACAAGTTTAGAGAAACTGTAATCTCTTGGATATAAGAGGTGGTTGACTTGATTTTAAGCAAGAGGCCCCAATTATGTGCTATAAAGTTTGAAAAAAATTAATATTTAAAAAATATTAAACTCAAGTAGCCATGGCATTCTGAACCAACTAATGGCTCAACTCCAATTACACACAATGAGTATAAAATATTAATTTTATCCCAACCTTGTAAGGCTTATAAGCTATAAATATTGCATTAGATATTATGCACCTAGTTTGATAAAGGATCTTATTTTGCAGCTTCAAGCTTCAACAATTAGGTCAAATTGCATTACTTCCTAGGAAATTGTAGGTGGAAACTTGATTATCCTTAAATTAAAAAAGTGGTTTTTATAGGCTGGTTGGCCAAAGAACTCACAAATTTGAAGGCAAACACAATTGTTTTGTCTATTATAACAGAGGTTAGGAAAGATATTTATGGACATTTTAGAATATTTTTCTTACTTAATCAAACTATATTTCTCCACACCAACTATATTACAGAGACCATAAAGGCCACTTATTCCATTTATATATGCAACATTTTGGATGTGGTACCAAAAAAGTATTTACAAGGGTGCATTATTACTCATGGATTTGATGAGCCATTTTTCTTGTAGAAAACTTTCCTAATTTCATATATCTTTCAATCCAAGCCTCTCTCTTTTTTAAATAAAGTGCAAAAGACCCAATAAATCAACAACGTCCACTTTCCCCACCCTATGTTCCCTAGAGAAATCTACCCAAGAGGCATTTCAACTACATGAATCTTTAACTAGAAGAAAATATGTAAGAACATTGAAAAGCATGATTTGCTACTAGAAAAGTATTTGTTTTAATATCATGCCCCATGGTTAGATTCTCAGTATGTTGACTGAGGAATATGAAACAAAATATGTTAAAAATTTTACTATACTCACATAATGATTATTTCTACTTCAAAATGAAAGTAATATAAGTTGGATTACCTATAGAAGTTGTTAACAAAGGGGCACAAAAAAAGTACAATGGTTCTTATTGTCAATTTTCAAAGAAGAACAAAAAGGTATTTTTATATGAGCACTAATCTCCCCTATATGTAAATATGTGACTAAGTAAATATAAATTCTCTCGTTATTTACGAAATGGTAAAAAAAACTTTTCTTGCAAGCTTCATTTAAGAATTTAGAATGGTTTAGATGGAGGTTAGCAGAAAGATCATTTGGTGCAGACCAATTTGCACGCTTGTATATGGAGCCATGATATTAAATTGGGGTTAAAAATAGATTAAATGTTATTCAAAGTCATTTGTGACTTTTGCACATCAGAGAAGTATATAGAAAAATAAATATTGAGGTTCATGGAACACAAAGTTGCTATCCTAAATGAAAATGTAAGAAATCCTAACTAGATGAAGAGTAGATTATACACATAACAAATACTTACACATAATTTCAACATATATATTTTCATGGAGATTTAAAATATGCCTCTTGTAATCTGGGTTATAAGATATTTTAATATTTTATCGATTTAACAAGCAATATTTTTTTGTATAACATATAAAGTGTATTGTAATAATGTTTAAAGTGCATTGTAATAATAGTAAAATTAGAAAACTAATATGATGTATGGATAATCTTTCTATGTTAGTAAGTATTCACTTAGGCATATTTATCAATGGGATGGGGCATCTTTAATTCACTCTAATAATTGTTATGATGATACATGTTTTCAACTTTCATGATATTTTTATTTTTTATTTGTAATTTTATCGGAGCAATCGTACGCTTCAAATGGTTTGTATGCTTTTTGTATTGGGGTGTGATATTAATCTTTGATTGCGTGGTAAAGAATTCTCCAACATGGTTTAAACACTTCCATACTTCAAGCGACTATTTTTACCAAAAATATTTGAAACATCATAAGTATATGATATTTTTTTTAATCGAGGTAACATATAGTGGGGGGAATTCATCTCATTCCAAGGATGATATTCAAGGTAAACCCTGGGTATCTTAGGGCAGAATGCGGTTATCCAAAAGGCCCTAAAAGCTTGATTTGCTCTATCTACCTACCTTAAGTTTTAAGGTTTATCTAGACATAGAATATTAGGATCTGTTGATCCTTCAATCTTCCTTCTTAAGCTGGTTGATATGAACTTTTCTTTCATAGGGTTGGGTATCCAATTTTTCCTTGATTATCTTAGCCAATTGAGAATTTTTTCTCAATCTAGGAAAGTCAAAGACCAATTTATTTATATTGATGTAATGATATGATTTGATTAACAAAGAGATTTGATAATGAATCTTTTATGTATATGAATGAATTTATTTTTGTATTTTGATAATCTATTTCCATCTATATTTGGAATGTCATGGGGAGTCATTCCCATAGATTTATTTTATATATACATTTTCCAATGTTATTAAATTTTCATCATGTTTTTTGAAAATGTTTTTCATGTGTGCCATTGTAGAGAGAAATCATATAGTGGTATTGTTTAATTTCTAATAAAAATGATTGAAAAAAAAAAATCTGAGCAACTCCACCAAACAAAAAAATCCATCTTCTTTTGCATTGACCTACAAATAAGTATGTCATATGAAGAAGAAATTAAAATACAAAATAATTCAAAATTCTATCTTCTAAGAAATTCAAACTCTCAATATGAAAAAATTGTGAATTGTGGTCCTATAGTAGCTTTTTCGAAAGTTACAACACAAAAGTGATATGTTAGAATTTCATATCCCTAAATTGAAAGCACTTATCATTTGTAACTTAAAGCTAGAAACATATATTGGAAACAAATAATGGTATGAACACAACAATACTATTTTGTTTTGTCTTGGGTTGAATGTAAAGAATCCTAACTTGACCTATTTCATAGTACAATTTTTGCACAAATGGTTGGTGTTATTTTGATGCATTTCAATTACTGCAATATGTTTCTTCGATATTCTTGATTGTTTCATAAATGTTTAAAAAAAAATGAGAAGGACATGGCAATGATAACTGAATATTTAATCATTTCCAAGTATATAGTCCTTTTATGTGAAGGTCAACATTTGCAATTAAATCATTCAAGGGAACACAATTCTATCATTGCTCCTTCTTTTAAATATGGATCAAGTTTCCTATAAACTAGGTACAAAGAAAACATATAGGAATCTATTCTCATAATCCAAATTGAATTGAAATGCATATGATACAATCTATATTTCCCATGTGTGTGTGTGTATTAAAATTCCTACTAGATATTGTGTTTCTAGGACTAGACTAGATTTAGTTTTAGGAAGAAAGTTCCTAACAACTATAAGTTTATGAAAAATACAAGTCCCACTTCAAGTGGGATTGTAGTGGACCATTTCAATTCCAATGTTTCTTAGTATTAAAGTAATTTAAGGTAGATGAGTTGATCGTCTGGCTTCTGTATAATTAGGATTTACTAAAAATGGAGGTCATTCGGTTTGTTTAGATTTGTTTTAGGAAGAGTAATTTCCCAACACCCATATTAGGTACACTTAGATCTAGCTTTAACAAAGGAAGCACACAAGAAAAGGCCCATTTGGGTTTCAAAGTATTCTCTAAATAGAAGGTCATTTGGATATATGAGGAAAGCATCCATCCCTTTGATGGCTCATGCAGTTGTCCAATACAGAGGTTTTGGGGGTACCAAATCAAGTATGGAAAATATATGGAGTTCCCATTTGGGGAGTTTGGAAACCATATCTATGAATATGATTGGAGGGAGATCGCTTATTATGTATTCATTATACTGTGAAAATACTCAATTGGAATATCCACTCTCACATATGTACCTCGTTTAGACAAGGCTTAGAGGCCTAATAAATAATAACCATCATTATCTTAATCATGATAATTATCACCTTCTCTACATAAGGCATTGACCTTGGATACTATCATCAAGATAAATAGATCCCTTGGTTTGATATCCTCAAATACGAGAAGCCATTTGAAGGAAAACATCCCTTCTAGA
>JASDQU010505455.1:30556-47825 GCA_032191745.1 Picea mariana | reverse complement strand
AAAACACGAAGAATGACACCTCGCCTATGGAAGTTGGAATATATTAGAAATCATTAAGGTATGCAAATTATTTATGTATGACCTATTATATAAATCTTTGGTTAATTTCATTAGTATTAATTTCATTTTGTCCCATTAATTAGTGTTAGTTTCAATTTGTTGATGTTTCATGAATGTCGTTAAGGCACGAATGGGCTTCCACGAGGAATGAAAAGTTACCTGATGCAATTCAGTAGATTTCCATACTACGAGCACCTACAAATAGTTCATTTGTTTGATACAATGCATATCGGGAAGAACATAACAGAAATGTTATGGAAAATATTAGATGGAAGGACTAACAAAGAGATAATTGGAAAGATTTGTTGTGACATCCAGGAAGCTAATCACACATTGCAAAGTGTTATTATTAATTCTAATGGCGATGGTCGTGAACAAAATAATAGTCTTCATAGGTTATTGACAGAGCAACAAAGCAATATTGTAAAAGAGGTCATTTGAAAAATTAGGTTTCCGACAGGGTTTTCGCCGAACATACAAAATATCTTAGCTAAAAAAGGTGATTTTGGTGGGGTTAAAACACATGACTGGCATACATTCATTAAGGTAATTAGTAGGTTATAATATATTTCCTTATTAGTACGCATTTTTTGGAAACAAATAATAATTATTTGTTTTTTGTTACAGTATGTTCTACCTTTATCTCTCCCAAACGACTTTGACAACAACATAAAACAAATTATTTATGTACTTGGAAAATACATGAGGTAAGTATTGTTTTATAAGGAAAATGTACTTCTTATGTGATTTTGTAGCAGAACTTATTGACATATTATCTTTTATATGCAAATTTATGTATTCCTTGATATTATTTTATTGCATCGACATTTGTAGGTGGCTATCATCAAAAGAAATCCATAAAGAAGATATAAGGTATTGGAAGAGAGAAATTCCCCAACTAATGTGTCAAATGAAAAAGTATCTACCTCCAACATTTTTCAATGCACAAGAACACTACCTCATACACCAAATTGAGGATATTGAATTACGTGGGCTAGTACACATAAGGTCGATGTGGATGGTCGAGAGGCAGTTGAAGTCAGCATATCTCCTTTCCCTCAACAATAAAGCAAAGTTAGGCTCGAAAGCCCCTGCGAAATTCACATTTGCTGCAGGTTGTGAAGGTTTAACCTCAACTGGAATTTTGTTATATAGTTTATTAAATCTTTGAGTGAATTCAAGAACTGTTTCTGAATTTTTCTTTCTTAAAGATTCGAACTCAGTTAAATAATAAAGGTGATATTTCCTCTCTCCCCATTGTCTGAGAAAGGCATTTTCTAACTCATCGTATGTTCTTATAGAACTTGCTGGTATCCCTCGGAACCAGGTTTTCACTTGTCCTTCGAAAGTTTGAACTAGGAGTCTTGAATAAACATCCTCGTGCTTAAGGCCAAGAATATTGGAAAATTGATTGAAAAACGTTATGTGTTCAGTGGTTGTTAAGTCTCCCTCTCCTGTGAACTTAGGCAGGTTTTTCATATAGTTTTTGGGTAAATCATGGAGAGGAACTGGGAGGACTAAAGGAGCATACCTAGAGGCTACTTTAGCAAAAATTCTAGGAGGTGGGGGTGGTCCTTGACCGCCTCCTCCTCCCCCTCCAACACCAGTTCCTCGTCCACCTCCGCCACCAAATCCTCCTCCTCCTCTGCCACCTCCGGCAATAGCCATTGATAATGTAGGGGATGAAACTTGGATATTATAGAGAGAGTTTTCAAAGATGTGCAGTGACATTTGGGTTACTTCGGGATGAAGTGAAAGGGGTTCTAGGAACCGATCACCAAGATCCAGAAAATCGGAAAAGGGGGGAAAAGAGAGATGAGGGATAGGTTCTTCGGACTTGTAGGATGTATAAATGGGAGAACCTACAGGGGTTGAATCAAAGAGCAAGATATATTCTTCAAAACTTCGGGAAGATGGAAACTTTATTTCGGGGACTAATGGGATATCAATCGAGCCAGGTATTGAGATGGGTTTTTTACCTTTATTACATAAGGAGGTAGTCAAATCGATCTCAGTTTTTATTTTGGGTAAAACCAACTTGGGGTCTATGAATTCATCTTTGATTCTATCAGTCGACGTTTCTCCGAAATGAATTTGGGTGGAACCTTCTTGCGAAGTTAACTTTTCAGGTGGAACCTTAGCATTAGACTGTGTGGGTTTGGGTTGATAAACCTTACTTGTAGATGCGGTGGTCTGCTTTAGGTATCCTCTTGGTTTTAAAACAATTTCAGGGTCGAATACGGGCATGTTCTGCTTATCGTCTGGATTTTTTCTGGTATTCCTTCGACTGAATGCCAGTTTATTAGTGGTGGAGTCGCCAAGTGAAAATTTTAAATTAGCCTTAAAATTGTATTCTATCCTTGTTCACTATCAAAGAAAGAAACTTACCATGTCGTTCTCCCATGGAATAATAACTTCATTTCTTTGTCCTCGGCAACAACACCAAAAAGATGTTGTTCCTGATATTAAACTTAAGGCTCAAAGAATAATGTCAGGCATTAGGAATTAAGAAAAGTTGGTTTTAAAAGTGATTTTTCTTCCGTTAGTTGTGTAAGAGTGAAATCCTCAAATGAAATTAATATCTGAATAGAACAGAGGTCGTATTTCGTTGTCTGAGTCAATTTACCTAATTGAGAGAGGAGAAGAAAATTACAAAAATATTAAACAAACTAAGGCATCAATGATAGAAAAATCTTACCTCGTTTATAGTAGAAGAAACTATAAAATGAAATTCTAAAAGGAAATAAGATATAGTGATCCAAATAGAAGGTAGGTCTTATATTTGCTGATAGAAAATACAGAGGAAAAATTGATTGCTAATCAAATACTAAATGAAATGTAATCACAGTAGGCATTGTACTAAATTGTAATCATTCACTTGTTCGAGAGTAACTTAAAGAGAACAGAAGATATGAAACACAAAGAGGGCACATAACTCAAACTACACAAAATTTGGAATCTCTATCTACACTTGTATTAATACTCACAAAGGATGAGTTTTCTCAGTTACAATATGTCAAGAAGCAACCTCTTTTCATTCTTTGAAATATGTACTTATACAAAAATTTCTCGACCTTAAGTGGTTCCTCTATTTCTAAAATAGTAAATTTACAGAATATTAAATATGAAACGTTTCGCTTGCATTTTTGTTGGTCTCATCATTATGCTGGTAGAGGCATTTTTCTCTCTAGTTCTCCAGCTCTGAAACAGATAATGTGCATAATTTATCTCATTTGTTTCCAGTGGTGCTACCTTTTCCTTGCTCAATACTGATGCAGACTTAAACGCACTCTCTACGTCTACTCATAGGATCGTTCAATCACCAAGTGAGTCAAAATTGACTCTTTCGATTCCCACAGGAATCGCTGCTCATAACGATCCACAGGTCCTTTCTTCACCTGCACGATCTTCTGTACTCAACCATGGATTTTCCCAACTTGATTCCGAGTTTCAAGATTCTCTGATCCCCGATGTCGAGAATTCCTTATTCTCTTGATTCCCCAATCACCAAATTTTTGATTCGTCGAAACGACTTCAATCATCATTAGCCCCCTGGGCTATATTCTGGTCCCTATGACCATCATCTCATAAGACCAAGGCTCTAAGTCCTTCAGGAATTATCCTCGCAAGAGCCCCTTCTTGCCTTAGTCCTGTCTGGCTACACTCTAGTCCATGTGACCAATCCTCATAAGACCGCAGTCTTATCTCTTTTCGGAAATTCGAGGTTTTGGATATCAAAATGTATGGGACCTCTTGTCCTCAAGATCCCCAATCCTCCGAATCCCGCTATGACATCAACTAGGAATCCGTTCTTTTCGTGGTTTCATGACTCAAGTGCCCGACCTCTTGGTCTCTCGACTCCTGAAGTGTCGATTCCCGAAATGCCGAAATGGCCTTGCCTTTCGGGATTTTCCCCGAAAACCTAGATTGTTTCCACGCATCCCCTCAAGATGGACGGTCTTCGTCGCTTCGCGATTTCGGGTTTTGAAACATCGAAATGCATGGACACTTTGTCCTCAGGATTCCTGATCTTCCAAATCCCGATATGTCGATGGACTCTCCCCTTTCGGGAATTTTCCCGAAGGTCTCGATTTCTATCACGCATCCCTTCAAGATGGACAGCTCAGACCTATTTCAGGGTTTTCACCGTAGATATTCCCGATCTCCTATCTTCGAGACTTCCGATTTCCCGAACGTCGAAATCCAGATGCGTCCACTCTTTCAGGACTTTTCTCCTCTACTTACGAGGGTTCAAACCTCGCATAGCTTCTGCCCAATCCAATGACTGACGGGGTTTTGGCACTTCTTGATGAAGTGTCTCCACCGTCCGTTCCCCCGATCCTCTACGCACACTCCAGAGACTAAACTCCGCGCGTCTTCACCCGATCCAATGGTTGACGGGTACCTGAGTGAGATATAACGATTCACGATCTCCTCTTCTGTGCGCTCACTTTTCTACTTCCTGGATGTGGAATTTCCAACGGTCCGAAATCTTTTCCTCAGCCTGATCTAACGGTTGTTGTACACCTCCAGAACTTTGGCACTTTCTTCCTACACTTGGAATATTTCTCCAGGACTAAAGGCCTCGACCCTTTCTTTTCCTCTGCAAGCTCCACGAATCCAAGTCCTCACTTGCGCTCTCCTCACACTGTCCCTCCTGAGCTTCTTCTCTCAAATCCTCAAAGGATTCCAATGTCTGCACTCCTGTAGAGTCTTTGCACACTAAAGTGTTATCTCTTCTGAGCTTCTCCAAATAATCAGACCTCCTAAGGAAATAAATCCTTCTTCTTCCTCCCTCAGATGGAGAATTGGGATGCCCTCCTGACTATCCTTCCCTCAAGCAACCTCTTGCTGAATATGCAGGGTGTTCAGCAACCCTACTAAGATATCTCAATGGATTCTTCCTCCAAAATACAGAACTCAACCGAGTTCTCTTCTTGTGCTTGTCTACACACTGTCTCAATGCCCTCCTGGCAGAGTTATACAGAACTCACAGCAGAATTCTTCTGTGCACTCCTTGCACCTGCTCAATGCCCATCTAGCAGAGCTTCACAGAACTCCTCAGAGCTTCTATATGCAACTGTGTTCTCCCTACACAGCCTTGCCTCCTAAGGTATTCAGTAACCTCACAAGTCTTTCTCCCAAGTTGTTGATTTCAGCTATTGTGCCCACCTGGCACGTCTTTGTCTGAATCCGCAGTGTTCAGAAGTGCTTCAGTGCACTGGTATTCAGAGACCGCAATACTCTGTCACACCCTCCTGGCATGAAACCTCAAAGACCTTCACTTGAAATCAAACATACTCTTGCAAATGCAAACCTACACCATACATTCATATCATATGAAGAACACTCACAGACATTCATTTAACACATAGTTATGCAGGAAAAACTGTTATTTGTATTAAAAATGGAAAATGCCTATATTTACAAGGTGTTCTTGAGCAGGGCCTGTAACAAGGTCTCGACTCCTTCTCTTATTCTCTCCACTCCCAGACTCTCTTCTCATTCTACTAACTCCTCTTTTTCAAAATGAGATTGAAATTGATCTTTTACATGAGGGGGATCTTTGAGCTCTTCCCTCCAACCTACCTACCTTATTCAATTACATTGAATGCGCTGTCTAGTCCACCATCCGGATCTAGATCTCAACCTTACAAACATTAAATTCCTACCTACTCTAATTCCTTCACAAAGGCACGGCTCCATGGCTCAACAGCCTACAAAATTAATTACATTCAAATTCAAAATTGAAGATGAAGGTTGCGCCTCTCTTCATCCTTGAATGCATGCGCGCTGACGCGGCTGGCTAGCTAGCTAGTTGACATGGAGAGATGCTCCTGCATCATACTCCTCATCTGCAAAATTCATGAGCTCTTGGTCATGAGCTTCCCATCTCAGCTGTGGAAATCCTCCTGGATCCCAAATCATCCTCTGGAGTTGTTCATGCACTCCATCTCCCTGTTGTTGTTGTTGCTTTTGTTGTTGCACTGCTGCTCCCTTTCTGTCCAACTTCTCCTTGATGGTAGTCTCTGTTGACTCTACCATCAGCCTTCTGATGTTTTCTATCACCTCATCCAGCTGCTGAATTGGTTGGCCCTGTTTATGCAGTCTCCCCAGCTGCAAAAATTTTCTGCAAATGGGCAGATCACTGTGATCTCCCATGCCTTCTTCTCCATCTACTTCCAACCTCACCTGTTGGATGTGCATGCCCTACACTATTACCCTTCTCTACAGGGATTCAATTTTTTCATACATATTAGCAAAGCTAATGTTGTCTACCTCTTCCTCTTCTTCTTCTGCAAACTCCCAGGTTGCAGTCCTTTCAGTCTCCTGGCTGAAAATATTGAGCCATTCCTCAGAATGCTCATCATCCTCTTCTGCTTCCTCAGCTTCCTGGCTGAAAGCATTTAGACATTCCTCAGAATGCTCATCTTCTTCTTCATCTTCTTGGGTAGCTTCCAAAGTCTTCTCCAATTCTTCTTTCCTGACAGTCTCAGCTGGCTGTCCTTCTTCGACTGTTGTTGCATCTACAACATAGATTTATGCCTCCTCTTGGGCAAACAGTAGGAATATCTGAATTCCCCCAATCATTAGAAGATTCTCTTGATCTTCCTCTTCTGTCAGCTGATCTGGCTGATTCAAACTCACCTTTGAGTTTATGAGATTCTCAGATAGTCTCATCTGCTCATCCCTGCCCACTTGGCAATATGGGATCTTTTCATTGCTTCCCTGATAGACTATGAGATCAACTGATCCCATCTTAATCAGCACTCCTTGCTGAATTGAACTCACCTTTGAGTCCATGAGACTTTCATATAGTCTTGAATGCTTATCTCTGCCCACCTAGAAATTTGAGATGCTTCCACTGCCCTCCTGGCAGTCTTCGAGATCCCGCAGCGATCTCATTTCATTGCCTAGCTGGCAATGTGAAATTCCTTGGCTGTCCTCCTGACAGTTCGTGAGATATTCAGCTGATCTCAACTCCTTTCCCACCTGGCAGTTTGGAATTTCCTCTATGCCCTCCTGGAAATTCTTGAGATCTTCAGCTGATCCCATTTTATTCTCTTCCCCAAGAATTTTCCCAGTCTCTGGTTCACATATCTGAACCATCTCCTCAGGTCCGTTGGCGTTTTCAGCATGCCTCAACCATCCTCTTAACAGCTTACGCTGTCTTCTAGCCATCAACTCCTTGACTGGCCAATTTACCTTTGTCTTCATGGGCCATTCATATACCCATCTTGACCTGGTATTCTGCTACATCTGCAGTTCAATATCTTCCATTCTTGCCCTGATGTCGGTAATTTATTTCCCCCTTTCGGTTATGCTCATCAGCTCTAGGCTTTTTATTCCAGCATATCTATGGCCTTCAGTAGCCATGTTGTTGTCTATGTCTTCCCTCCTAGCAAATCTGTTGCTCACTCCTGCAAACCTGAGTGCCTCAGCTTCTCCTGCAGTCCTCCTAACTGCCTATGGACTGTTGCCTACCTGCAAAACAAATCCTTATAGAGCTTCAACACTCTGTCTTCTTCCTGCTCCTTTTGTCTCTGCAATGTACAGACATAATCCGCACTCTGATACTAGTTGATGTAGTGTATCAGAGTGCTCTTTATCTCTTATGCCTCCCTTTCCTGAAATATACAGATAAGAATCAGGCTCTGATACCAACTTGATGCAGACTTAAACGCACTCTCTACATCTACTCACATCATCATTCAATCACCAAGTGAGACGAAATTGACTCTTTCGATTCCCATAGGAATCGCTTCTCACAACGATCCACAGGTCATTTCTTCACCTGCACAATCTTTTGCACTCAACCATGGATTTTCCCGACTTGATTCCGGGTTTCAGGATTCTCTGATCCCCGATGTTGAGAATTCCTTATTCTCTTGATTCCCCAATCACCGAATTTCCGATTCCCCGAAATGAATTCAATCATCATTAGCCCCCATGGCTATATTCTAGTCCCTGTGACCACCATCTCATAAGACCACGGCTCTAAGTCCTTCGGGACTTATCCTCGCAAGAGCCCCTTCTCGCCTTAGCCCTGTCTGGCTACGCTCTATTCCATGTGACTAGTCATCATAAGACCGCAATCTTATCTCTTTTCAGAAATTCGGGGTTTCAGATGTCGAAATGTATGGGACCTCTTGTCCTCAAGATCCCCGATCCTCCGAATCCCGCTATGATGTCAACTAGGAATCCGTTCCTTTTGGGGTTTCGCGACTCAAGCGCCCGACCTCTTGGTCTCTCGACTCCCAAAGTGTCGATTCCCGAAATGCCGAAATGGCCTTGCCTTTCGAGATTTTCCCCGAAAACCTAGATTGTTGCCATGCATCCCCTCAAGATGGATGGTCTTCGTCGCTTCACGATTTTGGGTTTTGAAACACCGAAATGCATGGACACTTTATCCTTAGGATTCCCGATCTGTCGAATCCCGATATGTCGATGGACTCTCCCCTTTCGAGAATTTTCCCGAAGGTCTGGATTTCTACCATGCGTCCCTTCAAGATGGATGGCTCAGACCTGTTTCGGGCTTTTCACCATGGAGATTCCCGATCTCCTGTCTTCGAGACTTTCGATTTCTTGAACGTCGAAATCCTGATGCGTCCACTCTTTCGAGACTTTTCTCCTCTACTTACGAGGGTTTAAACCTCGCGTAGCTTTTGGCCGATCCAATGGCTGACGGGGTTTCGGCACTTCTTGATGAAGTGTCTCCACCATTCATTCCCCCGATCCTCTGCGCACACTCCAGAGACTAAACTTCGTGTGTCTTCACCCGATCCAATGGTTGACGAGTACCTGAGTGAGATCCAATAGTTCACGATCTCCTCTTCTGTGTGCTCACTCTGCTACTTCCTGGACGTGGAATTTTCGACGGTCCGAAATCTTTTCCTCAGCCTGATCTGATGGCTGTTGTACACCTATGGAACTTTGGCACTTTCTTCCTGCACTTGGAATATTTCTCCAGGACTAAAGGCCTTGACCCTTTTCTTTCCTCTGCGAGCTCCACGAATCCGAGTCCTCACTTGCGCTCTCCTCATGTTGTCCCTGAGCTTCTTCTCTTGAATCCTCAAAGGATTATGATGTTTGCACTCCTGCAAAGTCTTCTCACACTAAAGTGCTATCTCTTCTGAGCTTCTCCAAATACTCAATCCTCCTAAGGAAATAAATCCTTCTTCTTCCTCCCTCAGATGGAGAATTGGGATGCCCTCTTGACTATCCTTCCCTCAAGCAACCTCTTGCTGAATATGCAGGGTGTTCAACAAACCTACTAAGATCCCTCAGTGGATTCTTCCTCCAAAATATAGAACTCAACCAAGTTCTCTTCTTGTGCCTATCTGCACACTGTCTCAATGCCCTCCTGGCAGAGTTATACAGAACTCACAGCAGAATTCTTCTGTGCACTCCTTGCACCTGCTCAATGCCCACCTGGCAGAGCTTCACAGAACTCCACAGAGCTTATGTATGCAACTGTGTTCTCCCTACACAGCCTTGCCTCCTAAGGTATTCAGTAACCTCACAAGTCTTTCTCCCAAGTTGTTGATTTCAGCTATTGTGCCCACCTGGCACATCTTTGTCTAAATCCGCAGTGTTCAGAAGTGCTTCAGTGCACTGGTATTCAGAGACCGCAGTACTCTGTCACGCCCTCCTGGCATGAAACCTCAAAGACCTTCACTTGAAATCAAACATACTCTTGCAAATGAAAACCTACAGCATACATTCATATCATATGAAGAACACTCACAGACATTCATTTAACACATAGTTATGCAGGAAAAACTGCTATTTGTATTAAAAATGGCAAATGCCTGTATTTACAAGGTGTTCTTGAGCACGGCCTGTAACAAGGTCTCGGCTCCTTCTCTTCTTCTCTCTACTCGCAGACTCTCTTCTCATTCTACTAACTCCTCTTTTTCAAAGTGATATTGAAATTGATCTTTTACATGAGGGGGATCTTTGAGCTCTTCCCTCCAACCTACCTACCCTATTCAATTACATTGAATGGGTTGTCTAGTCCACCATCTATATCTAGATCTCAGCCTTACAAACATTAAAGGCCCACCTACTCTAATTCCTGCACAAAGGCACGACTCCATGACTCAACAACCTACAGCATTAATTACATTCAAATTCAAAATTGAAGATGAAGGCTACGCCTCTATTCATCCTTGAATGCATGCGCGCTGACGTGGCTGGTTGGCTCGCTGGTTGACATGGAGAGATGCTCCTACATCAAATATATTTGATGCATCTGATCACAAATTGCACCATCGGCTTGGAGGGATCTATTAAATTATTAGCCTCAAAAATATATAATAAATATTTCTTCCATTCGTCTATCTTCTGAAACTATAGACTGTAATTGCAGACTAGGCTTAACTATCCATCTATTTATCTGAATAATATCAACTTGTTTTATCTGTGAGATTTCGGCCTGAGCCTCTTCCATATTTTTCTTAGTTTCAAATTGATGTTTTCTTATGTCAATCTGTCCCAGTACTCCAGAGCTATATTCTTTATCAAGGCCTGATGATTATTTGTTGAGTGAGTGGAAATCCTCTTCAGAAACCTCCTTCACTTCCTTAGCCATTTTCCTACCTTCAGCTATGCTAAATTCCCAGGTCTTTAGTATTATATAATCTTTGGTATGTTATGAAATGGACCGCCTAGAAGCCATAGCTACTCCTTCTCTTGCTAACAAAACAACTACTTCTTGGAAGGTATTCTAGGCAGCAATAGCTTCTCTCTCCCTTAAACAAATATTATTTAATGCTTGATCTACTACCCGAAAATGATCTTGGACAGTTTCAACCTTAGTGAGAAGGATTTTTTGTGCTACTTCCAGTTCATTTCGCACTTCCAATGCCTGAGCATGGAACATTGTTATATCTACAATCATGTTTTCAGTAGAACCTACTTTGTCTTGTAGTTTCCTTACCAACTCATATTGTTGGGTGGCCTATCCCTGGCTCGCCTGTATATTCCTGTGCATCTCCTCGAGGCTAGATTTGAACTATTGGATTTCCTATTTGTCATTGGCTCTAATATGCTTGAATATCTTTTTGACTTCACTCCGGACATTCTTTTCTACAATCTTCATTTGACCCTACAATTGGCTTATTTGCAGATCTTTCTGCTTCAGTCGTTCTTTTAAATTTTTTACTGAAAACCGGTTGGTTGTCACAAAATCCCCCAGTGAACCTACTACTTCTTTAGAAAATTCTACCTCCTCCAAGGCTTCTCCTTCAATTATAACCATGTGTCTTTTGATAGCTGAACCTTTCTTTTGGTGTATTTCTCTCTTCACCACAACCTTCCTTTTCTTTCTAAAAAATAAATTGGAAGGAGGCAACTCTTAAACCGAAATGGGTGTGAGGTCCTCTATGAATAATACCTCTACATTTGGATTCCCTCTGGTGAATTGTAATGATCTAATGAACTGGATGGGTCTGTCGATTTTGGTGGATGATTGTTTTCTGGTCGCGTCTATAGTTGATTTATTTGGTGTAAACAGTGGCCCTTCTTCTCCCTCCTTTGTCAGTGTCTCTGCTTGATCTTTAGCTTCAATTCTTGGTATATATTTCAATATAGTATCCCCTTCTTGAGTCAAAACCTTAGTCTTCTCTAGGATTTCTCGAGTTCCATGTCCACTGGAATTTACTGCTTCTGAGCTTCGGGTCTCTATTTGTTGTGCAGTTGGAGATGTTGGGTTTCCTCCTTGTAATACTTTATGGAGACTAATTCTTCGGTGCCTCTGGAAGTCGTAAAACTCAATCATTTTATCGAGTGGCATAGCTCAAAACCAACTCAATACCTCTGGATAGGATCTCGCTCCTTGGAAAATCTTGTCTTGAGGAGAATCCTCGTGTTCATACCTTTTTAAATTGCAGTTGGTCATGTGATTACCCATGACCTTATGTGGATCATGCTTCTTGAATTCAATGCTGACTAGCTTTATTTCTTTGAAGTTCATGGCCTCTACTTTAGAGTGACCGAAATACAGTAGGTAAAATGTACCAATATGTAGGGGAAAAGAGGGCCATACCTTTTTCTGTATCACTTTGAGCTCCTTATAAATCCTGCCAAGCACAGTTTGTCGTGCGACCTCTCGGCACACTAGTTGGCTCGGTAAAAATTGCAGTAGAGCATATGGAGGAACTGAACAGCCAAAAAACCTAATATAGGAGAAGTGTTCCTCGATATACAAGTCTTCTATTCTACCCAGGTTAGTCACAATTTTGTCTGAAATTCTGGGAGGGGGATAGTCATAGATGGTAGTGTTCATCGTCACCACTACCCAGTTGCAGATCTCATAAAGGAAGTCTTTTTCCTTTTCTTCCCAAAGCTTCAAATGATAAATATGTATGGGTTCGACACTATTTGGAGTACAGTTCCAGTCCATCAGTGGGAAAGGTGTCATGAAACAAACGACGTCCATAATATAAGCCGACATGAAAAATTGGGCTAGTTTCCCTTTGGCTCTTAGTGACTGATATCTTGCAATCTCTTGAACCAAATTATCCAACAATATCTTTTCCCAGTCAAAAGAGTATCCCTCTGCTACTGAGTGCATAATAGGTACCCACTGTACAAATAAATGGGTTGTGTTTTCCTTCCCATAGAGCCTACACATCATCATTGCTATGTACATTATCGGAGGTTCTAGTGTAGCAACTGGGTATATACCATGGGAATCGGCTCTGAATTTCTCGGGGAAAGAATACCAGTCTTTAATTAAATCGGAAATGTTTTTTTTGTATTGGTCACATTCCTTCTTGTTGAATCCTACTAGGAAATTTGCATTGTAAATAAAATTGGATACCGGAGATAATTTGTACATCACCTGCAGATGTTCCGACCTGAAAGACCCAATTGTGACCTTTTGTGAATTGAAAATAGTTCTAGTTGGGATATATACATGGTCCAGCGTCCAACCGACCATATCATTGTAGGGAAAGAGCCTAGGCCTTGTCGCTACCTTATGTAGCTCTGACTGATCAACAATTTGTATTTGGTAGATCTGTCCTCCTTCTCGTTGTCGCTTGAATCATCTGTGCAATTCACCAATTCATATTGTAAGATGTTGAATACTTGCGTCCAGGATTTGATGATGTCTATGCTTCTGGGCGAAGTGTCAGAAAGAGCATATGTATGCTAGCTTGAACTCTCACCGGTCGCTTTAGTTGCTTTTTGTGGAGGCATGGTATTAGGTCTCAGAGTTCTGTTATCTGTCACAGAGAATGCAAAAGACTGACTATTTCGCTAATCCAACTCTGTGAAAACGCAAATGTAATTTAAAAATGAGAAAATATTCTTTGCCTTAAGCACATCAATTTGTGTATACCCTCACTGACAATGTGTTTAATTCCCTTAATAAAAATATTTGGGCGATAAAGCAGGATCTTATTTGAAATCATTCATCTAGATCAGTTATTGATGCCATTAATGGTCGATGTTTCGTGATCGGGAAAAGCATAGATAAAATTTGAATTTACTCGTATTGCAAATCAACATAAACTTAACAGGAGATAAGATTTCTTAATGTGTTAATAAATCAAGTTTATCCTGTTAATTAATTATGTTTAACCTTAATCCATTTCGAGTTTTCAGACCTTGAGTTATCCCATATTAGTTCAAGATATGATCTTTGAAATGTGAAGTCGCGATTGATTAATTAATATTAATCATGTTTAAATTTCTAAATAATCGCAATTAACTTCAAGAGTTTCACGATTTCACATATCGGGACTTTTGGTGGTCGCTCGACGCAGGATCCCCAAATCAAAAAATTGTGATATAATTAATTAACATTAATTGATTTTAATCCTTTAATTAACATAGTTTTAAAGCTTAAGATAATTTTGAGATTTCGGATATCGAGACTTTGGAGTTATTACATGTTGGACCATCTGTATCGCGAAATCCCGAAAATCAACATTTTGAAGGTAGCCTTTAGTGATTTGATCTTTTAACGAGTGGGCAGCTCCATAAATTTTAAGGATTTCAAATCGTTGGATTCAACGAAAGACTTCATCAACAGTGATATGCAGGTGCGCGCTTGTTCTTATCTAAACAAGAATGAAACTTATCTAAGTCTAAAGTTTATAAAAATATATTTGTTCCGACAGAGGTCAAGAAATAATGAACAGCCAATGAGTAGACAATGTTACACCACACTTTGACCTATTGAACAATGAGCTCGAATTATATAATTGTCATAACTTCGGTCACAAGGCTGCACATTTCCATCTGAAGAATTACAAAGCAGATCCAAGAATAAAACCCTTAGGTAGAAATGTCGGCACATGGAAAAAGAAAGATAGTGAAAAATGTGGTCTAGTACTTTTAGCTCAAAAACAAAAAGACCTCTGGTATTTAGATAGTGGATGTTCCAAGAACATGACTGGAGACAAGGACAGGTCTCTCTGTATAAGTAAAAGCATAAGGACATGTAATAATGTTGATATTGAATACTCCCCTGCAAGAAAAGAAGAAGACTTGGATACAATAAAACAATGCTATGTTAGCATTTATCCCATGGAAGAAGTAGAAGAAGCATCATGTCATAAGCTAGAAGCACAAGTTGTGAATCTTAGAAAGAAGGTTGAGAATTCAAACACCCAAATCAAGTTCTTGAACATTTTCATGATCCTAGATGAGATCTTGGATAGTCAGAGATCACTAGATGACAAATCCGGTCTTGGATACAACAAGGAAGAAATCAGTCCTCCTAAGAAACCTGATGCAAATCCTTCATTTGCAAAGGGTGAAGACAAGTCTAACACAGGTCCTTCATTTGTAAAAAGGCAAATAAGGTATGACTCAATTTCTTCATGTTCAAAGAATGAAAGCAATGCTACAATATTTAGAAGATCATATCAAGAAAGACACCCAGAAGCTACTCATACACCTCAAAGTAAGTTTAGAAGAGAGACACCTTCATGGATGAATCAAAGGAGGTGTGAGAGTGTTTGTAACGATTATTATTTTTCATTGTGATGAATATGGTCATAAAAGCCTTGGATTGTAGGCATCATACAAGAAAAATGAATTTGTTGTAATAGAAGATCAGAAAACAAAGTTAAAGAAACCATGACACTCACATATGTGGATAGCAAAGACTGAACAAGTGAACACGAGTGAAGTTAATTGTTTCAAAAATAATTATAGTCATGTGACAAGCATAGTATAAAATTTCTCAGATGACTTTGGAGAAATGTACAATAAAGAATCATCTTGGATAAAAATGGAAACATCTGGTTAGAGATTGATGAAGATCAATGGGCAGATCCAAGGGTTGTTTGAAAAATATGAGCTACAATTGCGTAGTTTTTCAGTAGGACAGCGACATCTGCAACAACAACATTCTGATGTACAAAAATGATATACATGCCATCCTATAGAGATAACAAGAGGAAAGAGATAATATTTTACCAAAGGGGGAAATAATTTAGAAGCAGAGAGAGAAGAGTGACAAGGGGAGTCATTTAGTTATGACAAGAAAAGTTTGATGAAGGAGTCCCAGTAAGAGAGATGAGAAATATTGAGTATACTACAGAGGACACAGCTGAAGCTAAAGATGAACAGGTCCAAGAATCGATTATTTCATTCCAAGACCAAGCACATCCCCATAAAATACCATTTTCTGAGAGAGCAGGTCACCAATAAGATTGTTCAAGTTCATTACATTCCAACCACAGAACAAATTGCAGACATCTTTACTAAACCCCATTATCAACATAAGAGATTCCATCCTGTCAGGGGGAGTATGTGTTGGTTGAATATCTGATACCTCTGCAAAGTACTACAACAGCGCAGGGGGAGCATGTTTTCTTTGACATCAAAGGGAGAGAAAAGGAGTGGTTTGGATGTTATAGTTGGAGGTCCAAGCAAAATAGTGCAGCCTGTCAGGGTTTCCATCAATGCCAAAGGGGGAGATTGTTGGCATGTTTATAGGAAGAGTGTGCTTGTCATTGATGGAAAGAATAGAAGGTGAAGCAGAAGGAAGTGTAAGTTAAGGAGGAGGAGCGAACAGTATGCAGAGATCAAAGATCGGAAGAGATAGCTCTTTGTACTTTCCAAGAGTGCAACTGAGGTCCAAGAGAAGGACTCGCAGGAGGAGCAAAGGTCAAGAACTTTGAAAACTTAGAGAAACTTCTAAGTTAGATAGATTAGAAAGATTAGGAGGACGAATGAAAGTGGTCGTTGGATCACCAATACTAAATACCCAATGACCATTAGATCAGTGCCCAGTGACCAGAGGAAGTGCAGATGAGAAGTGTAGATCTGATACGTTGGATCTGAGCATCGAGGATCAAAAGTCATTGGATCCAAAAATAAATGCACAAAGGTTAGGCCTTTGGATGAACATAGGAGAGAAGACTTGTAAAAGTCCCAAATTAAGTAAGGATCATCCATCATCAAGACTGACAGGTGGAACACGATCCTCAACTCCACAGCAAACCACTTCAAGGATTTTTCAGTTTGAGACTTGAAAAACCCAAAGTCAGGAGAGTCGGAGAGTCGGAGTAAACGACAATCGTCAGATCAGTTTGAAGTGGAAGGATAGGATAATCTAGAAAAGCATCACAGAAAGATTAAGTCATCAATCTGAGAACATGATCGATGAACAACATTTAGTTCGGATCTAAAAGTTGCGAGGAGGTTATTGTTTGGGGATTCTCACTTCGGAGGAATTGGCGACTTGAAAAGTCAAAATACCCGAAGTCCCGAAGTGAATGAGGATCCATGTCAGCAAGGACATGTGGCACAATTAGACAATGACAAGTGTCAAGTTGATTCGACACTTTAGGTACGTGCAAATCACAAATCCGAGTGACATGTGGCAGTTACTAGGCTCATGACACATCATCAAGTGACGTAACTAAGTGACGTCACTCTGGTAGCTTTACTCTAGAATTTTTACCACTAGCAAATGCCCTAATTCCTAAAGTCTCGAATGTCGAAGTCACAAAGTGGATATGAGTCGTCTGATATGAAGATCACTTCGGATGCATTCTCAACCATTGATCTAGTACAGTGGAAGGACAGTGTAAGTGGAAGTGTTAACCAACAACAAGTGTTTTCCACCTCCTATGACTTATTTAGCAGGTGAACACTCTAGAGGAGAATGAAGCAATGATCAGCTTAAAGTTCTAAAGTGTCAAAATCACTTATGATCATTGATCGTGCAGGAGGGTACATG
>JASDQU010505455.1:0-21625 GCA_032191745.1 Picea mariana | reverse complement strand
AATACGGGAATATCAAAATTAACTTGTACCTTTAAAGGCGAGGTGCCTCCAAAGTGGCTGCTTGATGAAGATGTGCCTGATGCTATCGGTAGGCATTGAAGGATGTGGGAAAAATTCTCCATCATTTCGTCCCTCTATCGCGTGAGATCTTTCTCAAGCCACAGACTGATAGGATCGTCTGCTCTGTCATTTTTCTTTTATTCCACCATTGAGGGTTTATTGGGCGTGCGAGAGCAATTGTCCTCAAGAGAGACAATCTTGAGACCCAAATTGCTATACTCAGACCTCGTCGAGGACATGCACTGAAAAACGATTAAGAGCAACCTGCTATGATACCATTGATCCGGATTATTTTTGGCACGAAATGAGAGCAGAGATATAACACACAAATATTTAGAGATATTGCAAGAGAGACAATAAAAAAGATATAGCGAAAATAACAAGAGTCACAGATATACAGTAATACACGATTTCTATTAATGAAATAAATGTGCAGAGACTGTAAAATACAGAGTGAAAGACTCGCTAGAATGGTGGTAGCTTATCTCTGAGAAGAGATGTGACGGCTACTCGCATCTGTGAGAAGATGATTACAATGAGGCTATGAAGGCCTTTTTTCAATAATCAGGAATGCTAAAAACCCTAGGCATCCAAAAAACCTAACCCTAGGAGATGAAGCGCCAAAAGTCATGTGGGCCCCGTTTGGGTAAGTTGGTGCATCAACTTCCCGGGGTCGTAACTTTTGCATACCATCTTTGTTTTAGGTGTATCATAGCTTGTTAGAAAGATCTATTCGATAAATACAACTTTTGGGTGAGAAACATCGAGCTATGATTCATGTTTCTCCCCATTTTCTCAAAAAAACATCGTTTAGGGCATCAAAATGGCCCCGGAAGTTAAAAACTACTAAAAATAGTAAATTACCAAAATTGCCAGAAACATGTTTTGGGCCAGTTGGAGAAGGTGGGTGGCCACCGATATCCACCTGGATCAATTTCACCAATGATAAGGCTGATATTAGTGAAAGAAAACACCGAGGAGCAAGAGGACTATGAGTCCCTTCTTCCTCCAAGGGAGGGCTCTTAGAACCCCCACAAATAAGCTCTTCTTACAACTTTGAAAATGAAAATGGTGAAAGAATTCTTTGCTAATCCACTCAAGGGGTGAGATGGATTGCCCAATGCAATGATTCTAGTATGCTCTTGATGGGAATAGAGGATTCCTCAAGAGAATAATGGCATCATATCTTTGCTATGAATTCCTTGAAAAATGAAGTGTATCCATGGCCTTTTTATAGCATTCCTTTGAGGTATTGTCCAACTAGTTTGTAGTGTGTAAAGAGGCTAATTAGGACATTTCTAGGTATTTGACCAGCCACCCAGTCGAATCCAGTCCAAATTTGACTGTCAAATCAACTTGGAAGCTAAACCAAAAGTGGGTGGGAGGCTGACCACTCTCATAAATGCATAGTTTCTCAGGTGCACAGCTTTTTGCGATGACAGTCGTGCATCGTGCACATGTGTGCAATTTCTACATTCATGTTTTGCACATGTGCACGCGCTCCCTATGTCTTCATAGTGCCCTTTAATTTTTGCACTAGTTGTATAGTTTTTGACCCTTTGGAAATAATTTTGTAGTAATTTTGGTCCATGGGTGACCTCATAACTGTTTGACGATGCTGAATTCTTGTAACCATTTGCGGATGAAATTTCAGTGATAACAGACACAAGGACTCAATAATTTTGTTCTCTATTCAAAGGTGACATGACTGCTACCAATTATAATATAATGCTCCCTTCTCACTTGTAATTTTATTGTTTTTTCATAACAAATGAATGCTATGATACAAAGGAGGAAACGAGTGTCACAAGTGAGAAAAAATAGTTCTAGCGGTGGAACGTACCTATGATCAATGCAAGGAAATGCAAGTTGGAGATGGACACTCAGGATGGTGTTCCATCCAAGGTATAGGGTGTCAAATTGCGAAGGATATAAACAAGGCTCTGCTTGGTTGAGGATGCAAAAATTGCTTAGGAAACGATTTGTAAAGCAAAGCGAGAACCAGCTAAAGGCTCAATACTATTTCTGAGGGCATGAGATGCAATCACAACTTAATGCCAAAAAATTTATTTTTTTATGTGTTTTAGTCTACTTGCTGTGAAAAAGGGATAAACTTGTGCCAAATAGACATCTTTTCAAATCTAATTTATGAGTGTGAAAAAGACAAGTTCACTCAACGATCTTTTCTATTTTTGGTAACGAGTCGGAAAAGAGATTAACTAAGACTCATGAAATTTCCAATCCAACTTAACGAATGTGAAAGGGACAAATCACTTGGCAATATTTTCAGTTTTTAGAACTAGGACTCATGACCTTTCAAGTCCAATTTAACAAGTGTGAAAGGGACAAATTAGTCGACAATCTTTTTCATTTTTTGAATGAGTTAGAAAAGAGCTTAACTCGGACTCATTATGGAGATTCTAGGAAGCAAGCCATAAGGGAGGCCAAGGCTCCCATTCGAACCTTCTATGGAATGTTGGTATCTTACAAACAACCCACACAATCTTGGGAAGACCTAAATATTTCCAAGTCGAGGAGGGAAAAGTTCTAACGAAAGCTATCGTCTCCATGTTATATCAGATAATGTATCTTCCTAGAAAATACATAGGTGGAGGCATTGGATACCCCACAAGACCATCCCAATTAAAGGGAACCTCATCAATACTTGGAGGGAGAGAACTCGAGAAGAGTAAAACTCTCTCTTGTTCAGAAGGTGAAGTAATAGAAATTCTAAGGACATGGCATAGAAGGTATAAAACCAGAACCAGAGGAGAGAGATCGACCAAAAATTGCATTTGCATGACTTCTTCCTTAGACATGTCACTCTCCGAGAGAAGAGTGGGGTCAATCAAATATTGCATCGATACGACCACTTCCTCAACCACTGATCGAATAGGATGCGAGACAATAAGGTCAAGAGGTGCATCACCCCAAAAAACATGGGTGTTTTCGGTCAAAGATTACATCGACATGACCGTAGGTTGAACAATATGCAAGACAACAAGGTCAAGAGATGCATCACCCTCAAACATAGGAGAGGTGTTGGTTGAATATTTCATCGACATGAACACAAGTTGAATGGGGTGTGAGACAACATGGTCAAAGGACACATCAAAGCCTAAAGGAAAAGGGGTGTTAGTCGAAGATTGCATCAACATGACCTTTGTATCAACCAAGGAAGGAACAAAGTGTTGTGAAACCATAGATGCCTCAGAACCCGAAGGGCCCGTATGTGAGCCCCATGTTTCTGGTATCCCAATAGTGACATGGCACAAATGAGTAAGGTGACTTCCTTCACAAATCCTTCAAAGGAATCTAGTCTTACGTCTGAGATGTCTAGGCTTCTCAATCATATGAATGCCCCCACCATGACTTGTAGTGGATGGTGACATGCTCCCAACATGACTTGCAGAGGCTGGTGATTCAATGCTAGTATGACATGCAGTGACTAGACTTGTTCCCCCAGCATGACTTGCAGTGACTCGTAGAGGTTGTCGACTGACCTCCAACATCGCTAGCAGAGGTTGGTGATATAATGCTAGTATGACGTGCAGTGACTAGACTTGTGGCAGTGGTGAATTGCAACATTTGAGACCAAGGTCCAAGGAAGTATTAGTTTTGATAAATTGCAGGCTAGGAAGGATCATGGTTTACACCCTATCCCTGCCCAGCGGGATAGTATCCTCCTCCATACTGATTCATAGAGGTTTGTAGGGGTATCAATAATGAGGAAGATTCTTGTGAAGAGAAGGAGACATGACAAGGGTTACTCATGTAAAGATATATGTTTCCCCCAGATGTTATGACTCTACAAGAAAATAAATATGAATATAATGCAAAGTCTATCTTTAACTTTTCAATGAATGATATCCTAATAAAAACAATGCAATTTTCAATTTCAACTCTACAATTCAGAAGTAAAATGTAATCTTTCACTAAATGTACTAAGCTAATGATAAAGGTTCAAATACAAAAATGCCAACCAATGCAAAATGCCTATTTTTTTTGTATTTCCAATATATTAAAGAGAAAATGATGGACTGAAAAGAAACCTGAGATATAAATTCTACTGTGTATAAATGAAATAACTCAAGAAGAATACCAAGCAGGCAAGCAAACAGCCCAGGGTTCAAGGACAAATCAAAAATGAAAAACAATGAGAAAGACTATGCCCAAAAATTCAACTCCAAATAGCTTTCGTGTCAACCCATAGAAGCTAAATAGGCACTACAGAGACCTAAAAAGGCTCAACAAACATCAAATCCCACCTAGCAGTCACTAAACCAAGAAAACAAGCAAGGGAAAGTGGTATACATGACTGCTAAGGAGAAAAGTGCATATATACACAGCTTACAGTGAGACAACACGCCTGTATACGCGACTGTCAAGGAAAAAGGTACATATAATATTTAAAAGAAGGCTAATAAAGGGGAAAAAGGCTGAAAACTCAGACCCAGAGTGAACAAAATCTGTCAAGCAGTGATACGACAAGAAACACAAAGGAAAAAGAGCAATGCAAGAAGAAAAAGTACTTCAACCCTTAGAAGCAATATCTCTCCCCAACAGAGTCACCAATTCTGTTATGAGTGAAAAACTCTCTATGGCCAAGGGTAAACCACAACAAACAGGTATGAATACAAAAATCAACTCAATTCCATTGCATGCTATATAAACTAATGTGCAAGTTAAGAAAGAGGCCTACCTCGATCCAACATTCAATGATGTTCCACCATTGAGCACTTCGACCCAAAGCTTTATACCTACAACATGTTCACAAAAAACAAGCAGATCAAGTACATAGTGATAATATAAAGGGGTTAGCACATTAGATAACATAATCCATTAATAACAATTACAAACATGCCCATGGATGATAATCATATATTTTCACGATACCAATAGGACGAGAAAGGAGTATTTCTATTAATAATTTATCAGCAGAAGTGACAACATTATAGACTTCCATGTCGCCACGATTCGAAACCAAGAACCAAGTTCCTTCCAAATGGGCCTCCACCACTTCAATCCTCCACCAAAGGCAAGCTCATAGGAGAGAGACAATGAGGTTCTCTCAATAATTTGGAAAGAGCTTAGGGGATGAACACTTTGTTCAGACTTGAGGGACAAAGGGATGCAGACTCAATATGATGTAATTTCTCTAGAGTAACTTTTCTCTCAAAGTTGAATACTTTCTCCTCTTTTCCATAGCTCAGAATTTTGATTTTATAGTCTTCAAAATGAAACTAAAGGGTCGATTCAGAATGTTCCCAGTATGTGGAAGGCCAAGGATCAGAGATCCCCTGTCGTGACATGGAAACTCGACTCCATTTTTGTATGTTTTGGCACAAATCTTGATTTACGTGAGCTGTAGTGGAGAAACCTACGTATACACATGTTGTATAGCAGATAGGGCATGTATATGTGAAAAAATGTGTATTTTTGACTCTGGATTCATCAAAAAGGGATGACAAGTTTGCATAGGGAAATGGAAAAAGGCCCTCTGTGCAAGATAGCAATGGTGAGGAAAATCTTTCTATAACGGAATGCTAGAGGAATCCCACATTCTCTCACTTCTGGTTGTGCCTTCGATGAAGAATCTTGTTCTTCTCCAAATTATCTTCTTGCCTCTTCAAATGTCTGCTTCGCCTTCCTTGGATCAAACAACTATGTTTTTTCTACATCTTTTCTAACCCTAGATTCCTCTATAGTCTTTTCTAGAATCACCTTGTATTCTCCTATAAAAGTTCCTCCTCTCATGATAACAACGACTCTAGGATCCTGTCCGTGAGGTTTAGCTGATATAAATTGGACCTGCTGGTTTCCTCCTTGTCTCTCCTGAAGTTTCGCTAACAATGCTAGACAATCCGCAATAACATGTTCAAATGAGTTGTAGTAGCTGCAAGTGGTACAAGGGTTATGATAGTCCCTTTCCAAATGAACCGGTTGGGCATAGTTCTAACAAATGATCTAACCTTGACCTCGACCCATGCTTCCTCCTCATCCTCTTCCTATAAATCCACCACAAGGGTTTAATTTTCCTCTTCCTGGGGAATTAAACTGCATAGTATTTCCCTCTTGTTGTAATTCTCCTTGAATCCTATATGTATCCCTTGACCTTTCATGCAAGAGGTCATAAGCTGTACAATAATTCTCATCATGCCCCACAGATTTATAGAAAGTGAAGTAAAGGTTGGTGGGTGTCTGGACATATTTTGGCATGTAATAACATTCACCAGGGTGATGTCTAGTTCTACATACCTCACACCAAGGTACGGTAACCTGCCTCAAAGGGCTCGGAACTCCAGAGGAAAAGTATTCATTAAATAGGGGACAATGCTCCTTGGCATCGCCTTGTGATTTGCATCTAATACACCAGATGTATTCTATTTTATCTTTCCCCTTTTCTTTCTTCATATCTTTGACCTGCAGATATAAGCTAGTTAGCTGACTCAAAATTTGACTCATACCTGAGCTGGATTCTCCCATAGGGGTTGATTCTAGTTTCATGGTGATCTCTAATGCTTCAGCCTATGAAGCAACCTTCTATTGCATCAGAGGAAATCTAATGTGTGGTAAGAGGGCATCAATGAACCATTCCTTATTCTTCTCATCAGGGATCTGAAAACTGAATTGTCATGTTAAGGTCTTAAACCTCTGATCAAATTCCCACACAGGTTCAACTACTCTTTGCTTGATTTCTTTTAGCTCTGTAATGCACTGTGACTTTGACTTTGGTTTCTTTAATTCTGCACTCAACGCAGTATTGATATCGTTCAATGGTTTAGGTTGTACTTTAACAAACTTCATGTACCAGCTCAGTGCGCAGTATCTCAAGGTAGTACTAAAATGATCTCTCTTAACAGCTTCGTCATTGACTTTCTTAATACTCCATACAACATCACATAAGAACCAATTTTGATTAGGATATTTATATCCATATCCTCTAAAAATAGGTAGCCTCATTTCATCTGCCATAGATCTTCCTAGGTTTATTGACTGAGTATGTACTGAATTGCTGGTAATAGTGCTCTGATAACTCAGACTACTCTGGTTACTTAATGCTGCTAAAACAACAGGAGAAGTAGTAGTACTTACTTCAATGATAGATGCAGTCCCTGAAGTTATTGATTCTTCTCGATGAGGTTCTTTAGTCTTCCTTTTTCCTAGTAGACTCTGAATATTCCTCGTTCAATAATTCTTCTTCTTCTCCACTATAGAACCCTTCGTCCTGCGTCAGTGACTCGTGATTATTCTCAAACAGGTTCACTAGAGGGACCTCTCTGAATGATCTCCCACTGCATGTATGTCCAACCTCTATGTCACTGTTGTTGTCTGAGTTTTTTAACATTATCATTTCAATTTGACCAATTATTGTATCTTCATTATGTTCTTCTCATGTAATAGCATCTTGATCTTCAACTTCAAAAAGTGTAAAAATTTTCCTCTAGGTCCCTTAAAGAAATACCTCTCTGCTTGGTTATATGACTCTACTCTCTGAATAGAAAACTCAGTAATGTACCCTCCAATAGTGCTATCAAACCAGTGATCTACTTCTCTTGACAGGGCATTATCAACTCTCTTTACCTTCTTGATTAGTTTCAACGTCCAAACTACATGTGGTCTAGGCCTAATTTCAAACTAGTATATGCTAATTTGGCTAACCACTCATATAGCTCTTTATGAATTCCTCCAAAGAAAGTCTCGTGTATATCAGTAAAGATATACCTGCCCAACCAATCCTTTGTAGTAATTCCAAGGTTCTTGTTCTGGGCTTCAGCAAAGTCCTTCTCTTGTTCTTCTATCCACTTCTGAATTTATGTCTTCGATGGAAACCACCTTGATATTCCCTCAAGAATATCTCGGTCCCAGCAAAAGAACCATTTGTTGGCACAGAGGTAGACTCAGGGTTCAACTCTTACAAGTCACAAAAAATCCCTAACTATTGGCCCTTTTGGAAACACCTACAAAGCAAATGCATTCTCACCCAAAGTAGCAATAGGGGGTTGCAGGACACGGGTGTCTACAACTAGAGGAAATGCAGAGTGGATCTAGGGAAAAAACACACAACAATCTGGATATTCTTTACCATGCTTAAGCTTACTTCACAAATTATAACTCAGATCTAGCACAACAATGAAACCACAGTATAAAAGAAAGTAAAGAACACAACATCAACCACAGAGAACAACAAGATATATGTGGTTCACCCTCTCCCTAGGGCTACATCCAAAAAATTGTGTTTCTTGATATATTATATGAAAACATACAGTTCTATCTGTGCACTTAGCTTGCAGATCTCTCTCTCTCTTTGTATTTTTCTCTCCACTCACTGTGCACCCAGCTGCAAGGTTGATATTCATACCTAGCTGAAAATCTTACAATACAAGAATACTCTCACAACACAATACTCTCCTCATGCAACAACAATAATCGCTCAATATCAACAACACAATCCAATTCAAACGAACCCTCCTAGGTCTTCCAAACCTTTATTTATACATTACATGACCAACATCTAGGTTTCAAAAACCCTAGATCCCCAAAACCTAGGTGTCTAAAATGCTAGGTCAACTTGACCCACATTTTTAGGGCTTCACCAGCTTGTCTTTTCTTCTTTTCTATGAGGTGCTCCAAAGCACTCGCTAATGGATTTTCCCACTTGTTGATTTGTCCATGATCCATATTCTTTGTTGATCTATCTTCCTTGATCTTATCTTCCAATGTATAACTTTCCCTTACTTTGCTCCTTCTTTTCTTATTTTTAGACCACTTCGACCCATTCTCAGTTAATGTGCCTTCCGCGTAGTTCACACTTCGCTCTTCTTCCTTAATCTTCACTTTCTTCCATAACCAAGGGCCAACATATGTCATATGAAAATGTTATAGCAGTCAATTTTTTGGTCAAATCAAGTCAAAAGGTCAAAAGGTCAAAAGGGGGTGACTGTTACGAGGAAAATCACTCTATGGAATGGGGTAAACTACAACAGATGTAAATGACTGCAAAAATCAACTTTAATCTCAATTATGTTATATAAACAAATATGTGAACAAGACAAGATAAAGAACCTACCTCATCCAGAAATTCGGTGAAGTCCATCGCTGATCACTTGAATCAATTCAATACACTTGCAACTTGTCCTTAACAAACAATATATGCAAGCATATGGTGATAATATATAAAGCTAGCACATACAATAGCATAATCCATCAATATTCATAACAAATACACCCATGCAATAACAATTCAAATATTTGAAAGACATTAATTGGATGAGAGAAGAGTATTTCTATTAAAATGCAATCAACAAAAGTGTATGAATGACAAAATTCCATGTTGGCATGCTCGGAACCGAGAAACTAAGTCCCTTCCAACTAGGCCTCCACTTTCAATCCTCCACCAAAGGAAAGATCATATAATAGAGATAATAAGGATCTCCATGAAATAGGGAGGAGCTTGGGGGTTGAACAATGTGTTCAAAATTAAAAGGACAAAGGGATGTAGACTCAATATGAAGTGAATAATTTCTCTAGAGTAACTTTTCTCTCAAAGTTGAATTCTTCTCCTATTCTCCACAACTTGGATATGGCCCATTTGTATCCTTCAAATGAAACCGAAGGACCGAGTCAGAATGTTTCCAGTATATGGAATTTCAAGGATCATGGATCTCGTGACATGACATGTAAACCCGACACCTTCTTTAATTTTGAGCACAAAACCTGATGTACGTGGGTTGTAATGGTGCAACCTGTGTATATGCATGTTGTATAGATATTAGGGCGTGTATATGTGGAAAAATATTATTTTTAGCTCTGGGAACTGTAAAAGGGGACTTCAAGTCCGCATAGGGAAATGGAAAAGGCCTTCTGATAAAGTTTGCATAGGGTGAGGAAAATATTTCTATAATAGATGCCCCATAATGTGTGAGGTTAGAGGAGTATATGCGATGGTTGAAATATATTATAATTCCCAGAAGCGGAGTAATGGAGACCCACCTAGATGAACTACTTTATGATAAGAATATTACAATCCATAATGACTTTGTGCACATGGATGCCAATTTGAATTACACTGCAGATCCACGTGGAAATATACCAAACAATTGTTTATGGACATGAATAGGAAATAAAAAAGTAGATGCATGCCATAGGATGTCATAGTCATGAACAAGGCCTAGTCAAAACCAATCTTAAAAGAAAATTGAAGATGTCTGTATATAATGGAGTACAATCTGATCTCCCATGATCACTAAAGTCATAGAGGTAATGGTCTAATGAATGATAGCAACAACTCAGGAAAGTTGTGACTATGATCTGATGTCTTCAAGTCTTCTGCACAATCTTCCAAAGGTGCAAGTATACATCATGTGAATAAAGGAGTTGAGGTTGAACATAATGAGACTTCGTTTGATTACCGATCATTGAGGTATACCATTAACAAATGCGAGACAAACTACCGATAATCAAAGTAGGTATCAAGGAACTGAGTACATTCTTACAAGTGTGAATAAAGGTGTTGAGGTTGAACACTTGAAGAATCCATCGATCATGAGACATTGATGTATTCCAAACTATCGATGGCGAGAGAAACTTCCACTGATGGATGCAAGCCTCTAGGTACTCATAGGACTCTAGGTCTCATTTCTAGAATAGATAGGCTGAATTCAATGGAAGGAGACCCACTAAAAGGAGAGCATTAAGGATCTCTCCTCATTTAGCATGAGGTACAAAACAAGAGATTGATGATTTGGAGGATCTCGGACAAAGAACATGTTCACGAACCAATGAACCTATGCATCTTCCGCATGCACCATATGCAAGAAGTGAATGAAAAAGACCATATGAATAACATACAATAAGGAAAACTTCCAACAAAGGTGAGGAAACCACCAATAAGGCTAATGAAATCCAAGGCACTGCACGAATCCCAATGTGCAAATAGATTTATTGTCGTCGAACAGAAGGGAAACCCCCCAGTCAGTGACTAATGAGGAGAGGTAAATTTTTGGGTTCAAGGTTACCTACCCATAAAGAAAGTAGGACCAGGGTGAATGGTAGGACTACAACTTCATGTAAATATGAGACACACTAAGGGTATGGACGACATGCAAAGTCAATAATTCTGAGAAATGACCGACACAAGTTGATAGACATCCTTTGAACAAGAGCATGAGACATATGGATGACTTAGGCAACATAGAATCAATGATGAAATTTTGTGATGCAGAAGGCACCAATCAAAATATCCATAGGGAATAGAAGAGTAACAAGTCGGGGGAGTAAAATCTCAGTAACGAGCTCAGCTTCCTAAGGTCATGATAGACAAAAAAGTTTTGATGACAAGTGGAATCAAAAGTTTGTGCTCTGTTAAAAGGTGACACGACTGCTACCAACATAATATAATATTGTTTTCCCGCCCATCTTTTTTTTTTTTTTCATAGTCAAATGAATGCTATGATATAGAGGAGAAAACGAGTGTCGTGAGTAAGCAACTAGTTCCAACAGTGGAACATGCCTATGCTCAATGCAAGGAGGTGCATGCAGGATATGGAAACTCGGGGGAATTTTTCCTCTTGGGGTATAGGGTGTCAAGATGAAAAGGATATAAATAAGGCTTTGCTTGTCTGATGATGCAAAGTTTTGAGGTGGTAGTCTTATTATGCGAAAGCTAGAACTGGAAATAGGCTCAATACTACAAGAAAGAGAATGCAATGCAATTACAACTTAATGCCAAAGAATGTCCTTTTTCGTAAATTTAGTCTACTTGGTTTGAAAAAAGGTTAAACTTACACCAAATAGACATTCTTTCAAATCCAATTTACGAGTGTGAAATGGACAAGTTCACTTGACATTTTTTTCTCTTTTTTAGATATTCAGAAAAGAGCTTAAAACAGACTTGTTGGGAGTCCCCATAGGTATAGGTCATCATGCTTGTGAGTAAGAAATGAGGTTCAAATGCAAAGTCATATTTTAGCTATAAGGGACTCCCAGTGCTATGGAAAAAATGTTTGCATGGGCACTGAATGGCGGAGAGGTTATAACTAGGGAACACATGTTTGGTAAGTCTCTACCATTCACTAATGAAACTTCTAGTTGCAAAAAGAAGGCTCTGTGTCACTAACAAATGGGTTCGTACCTAAGGCATATGAATTGCAGTTATAGCATAATGGAAGTGGGAAAAATGGAGTGATGAACTATCATATATGTTGGTCAACGAAAATACCTCCCAAAGTTATGAATGGGAAACATGACGCTAGAAAGTGTAAAAATCCCTGGATAAAACCACCAGAACCAACTCCATTCACTGCATTATTAGTCCACTAGGACAAAATGTTAGCAGAAACTATGTAAAGTGGTCACAAATTTTCTATAAATAGTAAAAAATAACCAATTTACCATATCATTTGTATTTTTTTACCCAAATAGTGCATTTTGGACCAAATTGCCCCCGAGTTTCAACTACATATTGTGCTAGCTACGAGTGACGGAATTGACAACCATCTAGACCAAGTAAGTCTTCTTTCCCTTCTCTTAATTTCTATTGGTTTAAAATTTTCATTTAGGCTTCAATTCTTGAATATTTTAAGGCGTAAATTAGAAACTAGGGTATACGCGGGTTGTAGATCATTGAGTTGCATATACACAACCCTATACATGATTGTTATAAAAAAAAGCTATGTATATGCATCCTGATACACAATTGTGTAAGCTGCAACTCATGTACAAATATGTGAGTTGAATGTTTAGAATGGCACTAACTAAAAAATTGATTTTAAATTTGCAGGATGGTGCTAGAGTGGAGAGAAAGAAAGGATGAAGAGGTTGATGGCATAGTGGAAAGATATCCAGGGGCCCAAATGGCTTTAAGAAGATGTGGTCTATATAAATTTTGGGCTCTCAAAGGCATGATAGCTCAAGTGAGATTTCTCTAGATGTTGGTGAACCACTGGGATCCAGATAAAGAGTCCTTCAACCTTTATGGGAAACCATTGAGGATTGAAGTCAAGGACATCTACTTTCTTAGAGTATTGTCACTTTGGGGTGAGGTGGTGAACCTCAAATCCCACAGAGATAGGAGTGGAATGAATATAGATGACTACATAGCCACCCATTGTGTTGCAGGGAGTGAGAAGGTAGGGAGCCAACTCCCGATCAGAGTGATCAACAACCTGAGTCTCAATATCATTGTCCTAGTGTTGAAATGTATCATCGGGTCGACCTTGTTGCATAAGGAATCAAGGACACTTATTCTCTACTCGGTGGAGTGCTTGCGACCCACAGTTTACAATTGGTGCACCTCACTGTTGTCCAACATGAAGAGCCAGGTAACAGAATACAAACAAGGTAGAAAGTGGAACTTCGGGTTTTCATCTATCTTATGTAGTTTTTTATTCGAACAAGTTCCAGGATTGGGCCCTAGATTTTATATTGTTCTGCATGGACTTCGCGATCTAGCAATGGTATGGTGGACTCAAGTGATGAGGTGGTTGGGGGGTGGTAGGGTTCCAACGCCCTACAAAAATGAGTTTTTCTTCTGGTGGTGTTGATAGGTGATAGCTCTGGACTATTACCCATATGTAGTGATTGACTTCAGAGGATATTCATACATTCCATTACCGCCAGGTTCTGCCTACAGAGACATAGATATACAAACATTTTTGAATATTTCATTTTTGTTTTTTTTGTAGAAGACAACAAAATTATTTTTGGATGATGTCAATTACTAATTAAAACATGTATGTTATGCAGATGTGGGTCCACGATGGCCAATGGACTCCCATGACACCGACGGAGGCACCAGGGGGATGATCTAGCGAGAGGATATGCTAAGAGAGTGATTCAAAATGTTCAGAGAGAACCATCTCATTTGACACAAAGAATTCTGATGGTTCAGGTAGAGGATCTATCAGAGGAGATGGATTAACAGGTGGTAGGTGTGCCCCACACTTGTGTGTGACTCTTCCAGCACCTTATAAATTATATACTATGCTATCATGACACACATCCAACACCATAGGTGTAGATGTCATGGCTATTATATTGATCGGCCGTATATGTATTCTTAGGGTGCGAGCCCCAATTTTGTACTATAATACCATATTTTTGGAGAGATGAAATATAAAAACATTGGTGTTCGACTTTACTTATATTACAATGTGTAAATTGGTGAATTTGTTTTCTTTGCTTTAGTTATGTGACAAATTCCAATATAAAAAACAATTAGCGTATGCATTGAATACATAAAATCAAAATGTTGTTCCAAAAGTCATACCTGTAGGAATCGTCGGAGTAAAGTGGGGCATCACACATGGTAATTGTTGGTCAAAGGACATACTACTAACTAGGATTCCAGGTGAACTTCTAAAGAATGAATGCCATGTGAAATGGCATCAAACAAAATATCTATAATGACACTATATTCGACCACATTGTTCATTGATGGCCCTATGAAAATTCCATCTGAAGACACCAGTTGACCCTTGGGTGAGTAAACAACCCAAGAGGTGCAATCTAAGTTCCATGTATGACAACTAGCCCCATATGCGAATCCTAAGTAGACCGAAGACTCCATTTACATCTATCAACCAAGGAAAAAATCAATAAGAAAATCGATGATGAAAAGGGGAGAATATATATACACTAAAATACATTATTATAAAAAGAGTTATGTGCAATCTTGGGGCTCAAGCATAATATATTTTCAAGTAGATCCCATTCATGGGCTCATCCAACATCTTCCCTTCATAATATTCTAACTCATAGGATCCTTTTTCTAATACATGTCGCACAATATAAGGAACGTGACACATGGGGTTGAAATTTCCTACCCCTAGTGGTTCTTTGGCTTAGTCACACAAGAGTACCAAGTATCCCTTAGTGTACTACCAAGGAAAAACACATTTATCATACGGTACTTTGACACATCGTTTATTCACTTTGATAGTCATAGAGGCATATCGATGTTGCTCATTTAGACTCTCTAGGTGTACGAGGCATTGTTCGATAACATAAGTGTTAGGTAGGAGATAAACTGCCAATATAAGAGAAGGAAATTTGCATTCAATAGTTAGGATCGACTCCACACCATGTACTAACTGGAAAGGAGAAAAATTGGTGGAAGTCTTAATCAAGGTTTGGTATGCCCAAAGCACAAGGTAAAGCATGACATGCCAACCATATTTTATTTGGCTGACAGTTTTTTGCAAAATGGTCTTGAGAGACTTGTTCACGACATCCACTTGTCCATTTTCCTGGGGGTAGTAAGGGGAAGAATGACCATGTTTAAACCCCATTTTTTATGATAATTATTTCATCATTTCATTCTAAAAGTGACTACCATGATTAGTGACAATCTCACTCAGGATTCTGAACCTGGATATAATTTGATTGAAAACAAAAAATGTAGCAGTCTTACCATTGTATTTAATTGTAGGTATGGCCTCAACCCACTTATTAAAGTAGTCTACGATGACGATAATATGTTGATGGGCCCTAGCCGAAGTTGGGTTGCAATCCAAAAAAACCACCCCCCACTTGGTGAAGGGACCTATGGTAATGATTGAGTGAAGAGGATTTGGATGTGAGTGCATATTTTGAGTGAACACTTGGCAGGGGTGACACTTCTTGACTGCTTCAACACAATATTTAAAAATAGATAGCCAAAAATAATCACCTCACAATATCTTCTGGGCTATCACAAGACCAGATAGATGACCACAAAAAGACCCACTATGAGAGACATTAAGGATAGACTTAGCCTCTTCGTGATTCAATAAATGATGCAAGATATTATCTATGCCTCGACGATACAAAGGGTCTTTGATGATAAGGTAGTTCTTAGCTTGATAACGTATACGTTGGTGGTCATATCTCAAAAGATGTTGAGGGAACTTCAAGGTTTGAAGGTATATTACAATATCTCCATACCAAGGGTATGATGATGCGACAAGGAAAATGTGTTCATCCAAAAATGAATCAACATGAATAACATCCTCATCTAACTGAGGGAAGTCCGATATTAACTCAGCAAAAACTAGTGATTTCTTGGATTTTGTTGAAGAAAAATCAAGATCGAACTCTTGCAAGATGAAAATCCATTTATTATATTTCCCCCCTATGATATGCTTAGTAAGGATGTATTGAATTGGATTGACATCAGCAACCACATTATTTTTGCAAAGAAATATATAGTATTGTAATAATTAAACCGCGTGAATGGAAACCAAAGATAGCTTCTCAAAATGAGAATACTTGAGTTTAGTTCCAACTAAGTTTCAACTAATATAGTAACCGACATGATTACGAATCTCATCATCCTCCTGAACTAAAACCATACTAATCGCCCCTTCAGATGTGATGATATAAAGAAAGTAATATCTACTGTATTCTAGAGGCTTCAGCAGAGGCGTCGATACCAAGGATTTCTTTAGAGCATCGAAGGATTCCTGGGCTCTCTCATCCCATATAAAAGGAGTGTCCTTCTTCAAGAGATGCATGAAACCCTTAGTAATATTGGCATAGTTTACTATAAATCGGCGTAAAAAGTTATCTTTCCCCTGTAAACCTTGAAGATGATGAATAGTGCACGGTGGAGGAAATCAAAGTATTTCCTCAACCTTTAAAGGATCCACCATGATCCCAGTCTCAGAGACTAAGGATCCTATAAGACGACCGAACCTAATGCAAAATATGCACTTATGAGGGTTCAAAGAAATGTGATAATAGCGACATCTTGTTCAAAAACTAGCTGAAGGTGGGTAACGTGATCCACTCTCTTACAAGAATAAGCAGCAAGAGCATCTTGGTTAGATTAGACTATATTCTTTAGATCATGAAAAGAGAAGGTCGTAGGTCATTGGAAGGTCGCTTATGCATTTTTAAGGTCGAAAGGAATTATCCGGTATGACAATGTACCCCAAAGAAAAATAATTGTTGTCTTATGTTCATCCTTGGGTTTAATATGAGTTTGATTGTATCCTAAAAATCCATCCATGAAATAAAAAACCTCGCCTCCTGCACACTCATCATGAATATGATCAATTAAGGGTGTCAAGAAGTTTTCTTTAGGACAGGCCTTATTTAGGTCTCTAAAATCCATGCATACATGGATGGTTCCTTGATTCTTATTCATAGGAATAGGGTTGGATACCCATTCAATCAAGGGAATCGGGTAGATGATGCCAACATTAAGAAGCTTCTTCACCTATTCCTTAATAGCAGGGGCCTTCCTGGGATTGACAACTCTAATTCATTTTCGAACAGGTTTAGCATCCGGGTTGGTTTTAATCTCATGTTTGACAATTCGAGGGTCGATTCCTGGAATCTCTTCATATTACCAAGCGAATACATCACAAAATTATTTGAAGAGTTCGGTGTAGATCAGAATTTATTTCGGTGAACCATCCACACCGATATATACATTTTCAACCTTACCAGGAATACAAGAGATATTGATCGTGATGGTAGGGGAGATACCCACCATTTTTCCTTTGGCATAAATACCGAGTGTATCAAGTGGAACTACGATGTGACCGACTATCTCACTCAAGGTAGATCTAAAATCATGTCATTCTATTCTAGCAAGATCTGGGAAGAAATAAGAGCGATGGTGTATATAGTCCCATGGCCTATCAGAACCATTCATGGTCTCTACAATTGCTTCATCTGAGGGTAAAGTATCATTGAGGCAATCATGTAACCAATACGATGAGGTGACCCACATGGGCTTAGGAATAAGATCCTCCTCATCCATATGTGAGGAAACAGGATCTGGTTCAGAAGAAGAGTCAAGAACAAATTGATATGCTATCTCTGTCGTCGACAGTGGCATAGCCATTCCAGTATGTGACTGACCTTCACAAGACACAGTCGAGGAAGGTAGGGTCCAAGGATTGTTAAAATATGAAGTGCAGAAAGGAACAGACCTCATTAATGAAGCAGACCTACTGGACATGGAATATATATGATGAATTAGTGCCCTGAAATCAAAAGTACCCATAAGGGATGAATACATTCTAACATCAATATTCTTAGTTGTCAGCTGAGAATTGTCGATCACAGGGATTGATGGTCCAAATAATGCATTGGGGCTAGCGTACACAAAGGACAACTGATCGATCATCATGATTTTCCCATCATGAGGAAAATAAAAATTACAGAATATATATGATATGACTACAGTCATAGCATAAGTTCAATTACGTCCTAGTAACAAGTTATAGTCAAGGGGTGCATCAACCACCTCAACATCCACCTCCACCATCATCCCACCTAACTAGACAGGGAAGGAAGGAAGAATACCATGGGGATGAAAAGAATGATCATCAAATGTATTCAGGATGGTCAGATATTGAGAGAGGTTCGAAGATCCAATGGATTTCCAAAAGGTTAGGGAAATCACACATGTTGCAACGCCTTCATCAATAAAAGTACGCTTGATGGTATACTTTGAGTAATCCACATGGATTTTGAAATCCAAATGGTAAGGAAAGAAGGCTTCACATCCTTGACATAAAAATTGATAACCTTAGAGCCACATGGGTCTAGAGATCCTAACAAAGATAAAAAGGCACTCTTCTGTGAAGGACATGTCTGGAGTATGTAACACACCCACTACTTATAATAAAAAAAATTTGTTGTTTTCTCAACAATGAGAATCCCCGATTCATAGGTCTTCTATTTACCTACCCAACTCTCTGTACATAACTGTGGTCTTATGTCCCTTTCCATCGGGATTTATGTTTTCAGCCATCCCAACTCATTTAAATGCCAGTTAGTCTCCTAGGCTAAGCTCTTGGTTGCATGGCCTCCTCTATATGACCATTGTCATAACTACCATCAGGGCTACGGGGTTTTTAATGTCAAACTTCATCCCGAGGTCTCCCCTTTACCACCGGGAGATCAACTGAATCTCGCTATCTCGCGAGTTCATGAATCAAAGCCTCCAACTCTTCCTTTCCAATCTTATAACACCCGAACTGGCGATATGGTTATAGCTTTGTTCATTGTTAGCGCCCTCCCCACCTGTAACCATAGGCTAGGCTTAAACGTCAGTGCCTCTTGCAACTCGCACCTGCATGAGTTTGTGAGTCGAACTCTCGTGCTCTCCTGTTGTGATCTCCTGAGATGTATTAGGTCAACGCTGAGTTGACTCCTCCCATGGCGGTTCTTCACTACTCGCAACCTCGCAACCTCGCAACCTTGCCAATTGAACTGTCGAGATTTCACCCTCCTATTCCACGAACCCCCGAGATGCGAGGATTCAATGGAGTGTCGACTCCTATCCCCAGGCAATGTGTGTCCACCCGTCGACCACACAGGTCCCACCTTATGGCTTTACCACGCATCCACATGAACCTCAGCACTCGACACTTCACGACTTCTAATGTCGAGAGTGGCCCCACTCAACCTTCGAACCTCCGAGTGCGCGATAGGCGATAGGGCTCCCGATCCAACGATTCTCCTATGAACCAGATCCAACAACTCTCCTTCCTTCCTCGCTCCTCGCGTCTTCGTGGCTTGGGGTAACCAATGTTTGGGTTCTCACCCTGCATACTTTCAAGTTCGTGAGATCTCTCGATCTTTTCCACCTATCCTCCTCACATGGATGGCTTCGATCCTCTCGTGGCTTCGCCACTCGCGACTGGGAGCGTCCAATTTTTGGACTCCTACCCCGCGAACCTCTGAGCTCACGAGATCCCCAGATTTTCACCCCCTGTCCTCCTCGGATAGATGACTCTGATCCTCTCGCCACTTCGTCGCTTCGTGTCCTCACGCCTCATGACTTTTAACACCAATTACTTGGGCGTTCACCCTGCGAACTCTCGAGTTCGTGAGATCTCTCGATCTCTGCCACCTGTCCTCCTCGGATGGACGATTCAGATCTTTTCGTGACTTCACCACTCGCGACTTGGAACATCCAACCTTTGGACTCCCATCTCGCGAACCTTCGAGTTCATGAGTTCCCTGGATCTCTGCCACCTGTCCTCTTCAGAAGGATGGTTCGAATCTTTTCGTGACTTCGCCACTCACGACTTGGAACATCCAACCTTTGGACTCCCATCTCGCGAACCTCCAAGTTCACAAGTTCCCTATATCTCTACCACCTGTCCTCCTCGGATGGACGGCTCAGATCCTTTCGCGGCTTTGCCATTCGTGACTTGGAACATCCACCCTTTGGACTCCCATCTCACGAACCTCTGAGTTCACAAGTTCCCTAGATCTCTGCCACCTGTCCTCCTCGGATGGACGGCTCGGATCCTTTCATGGCTTCGCCACTTGCGACTTGGAACATCCAACCTTTGGACTCCCATCTCGCGAACCTCCGAGTTCACGAGTTCCCAGGATTCCTGCCACCTGTCCTCCTCGGATGGACGGCTCAGATCTGTTTTTCCCCCATTCACGAGGCTTGACCCTCATCTATCTCCCTAAAGATATAACGACTGTCAGGATTCCTAGTTCAGATCTGACGATTCAGATTGGTCCCGATGCCGTGCCCTTTTCTACTACTCTTTGGACATGGAAAAATCAACGGTCCAGATGTTCTCATGGAGCCTGGGGGTCTACGATTCAGATTTCTTCGCTATCTATGAAGATAGAGTAAAAGGGTTAAGGAAATTAACGCCCTCATTCGTTCCTTCGATTTAACGGTCGTGAATGACCGCAGGTTCCCTGACAGGATCTCATCCATTGATCAATACTTATCCTTACGCTTCTACTTCAAGATTTTGAAGAGGGTCATTCCTCTTCATACAGGGTTGCTAAGACTTGCACATCCAAGTCCTTTTTCTCGGTTCTTGGTAAGCATTTCTAAGAAGGGAATCTCTGTGAAGAGATCAAACCCAGGGCACTCCTGGAAACAGACAAAGGGAAACAAATTCCCGAAGGACTAGAAGTCTGACTTGGTTGATCTCACGCACAATCAAATACATTTATCAACATAAATCATGCCTGGTTTCCTCTATTATAAGCATATATCTATTCATTCTTATCAAACACTGCATCGACATTCTAACACTGAAATCATTTACAATTTCCCAGTTCTATGAGCATATATATATATACCGGTCTATGAAATTCAAGATGCAATGTCTATATAAAACACTTATCAGAATATAACACTCGAAGTGGGTGAGACTACTGAGAGGGGTGCTCATTTCCACTCAACAGTAGGCTCAGTGACTCCCAACGGATTTACCACTAGCCACCCACGAGCTGAGACCACGACGCTCTGAGACTGTGTCTCTCTGCCTGCCAATGACCGAGAGCGAAGGTTGCAATCCTTCCTCTCTGCTATCACTCACTTTGCGTAAAACTTTCCATAGTTCCCCTCACCTCTGCCCCCCCTTCCATCGCTTTTTCCATACACCTTATCCTCTCATGAGGTTGCGTGTGGCACGATTACCCTCGTGCCGATTAGGCCTGATGGCTCTATGGATGGGCAGTTCACAATCCCATCCCTCATCAAGCCACCTGCCTACCAGCCTGCGAGACACTAAATTTGGGGGCCAGTGAGCCACTTTTGGTTCTCCAGGCCAGTGGAGTCCAAATACAGTATTCCTTCAGGGTG
>JASDQU010505454.1:110270-126637 GCA_032191745.1 Picea mariana | reverse complement strand
TTCTTAATAGCTTAGTGAATCTATGTTTGAATCTCTAACCCATTAATCTGTAGAACAAATGAATGTAGAGTTTGTTGCTTGTTTGTATGTTGTTCAGTCTTGGGAGGATAGCTGCTAGCAAGTGATCAAGCGTGAAGAAGGATTGACATCGAACGTCCGGAACAAGGTATGTTCATTTAATCATGTATTTTCTTGAAATAAATGGGGATTAATTCTAGGACGACTGTAGAAAGTAGGATTCTTTCAATCTTATCTGCATGCATAATATAACCCTAAATGCTAGTCCGTAGGGGGATTTACCACCACAACATAGTGGGGGTAGATCTTGTGTTGGTAAGTTCCAACAGTTGTGTTTTGTCCTTGATTATGATATTTATTCCATCACCTAGATCGATAAGAGTATTGGGAATAATCATGCGATCAATATGGACGATTATAGTGGGGTTCCTAGGGTCATCATATTTAAAATGTGTGATTTTTCCCAACATCAGTTCTGACATTTTTCCCAAAACTTAAACTATGGGGGGGTGCCTAGGATTCCTTCCAGACTTTTGATGCATAATTCCCTCATTGTTTTGGCGTAAATCGAAACATCTTTCATAGCTTGCAGTAGAGTAATTTTAACACACAAGTTTTTCATTTCTCCAAGGCAATCGAAATCAGGTTTGGGAATACACTTTGACACAACTAACCTTTCCGTACATGGAGGAGTTTCAACAGACGTGGTAGCCTGAGTTTAATCATGTTTTCCAGGAGTTGCAGTAGATTTAGAAATATCATTCTGAGTTTCATCTTATTTTTCCGTAGTTTCTATGTGTTGTTCAAACTATATGCAAGGTGGGGATATTTCACTCTATGAATTTGTTTCTTCATGTTTTGTAATTATAGGCGAGGGTTGTTGATTTAGTATTCTTCCTGAACTAAGTTGTACTTCTTTGCATTGAGGAGGGGAATTGAAATATGTGGGGAAGATGGAGGTTTCAACCTGCTAAATAGATTTATTATTCAGATTTGGGTTAGATTGAATATGTTACTATGCTTGTAGTGGAGGGTTACCTGGTAAGATATTGGGTGGTAGGGGTAATGGTTTTTGGTAAAATAAAAGGTGGTTTTTGTACAAATGGTTGAGACTAGACTGGGAATTTCCCTCCTTGGAAAGGATAGTTTCACCATAACTTGAGAGCATGGAATTGTTTGATTCGAATATGGAACCCAAGGCATGGGATATTACACTTGTGGTGTTATGGGAAATGGCCATGGGTTTGAGGGATATTGGATTTGTTGTGGAATATGAGTATTGTACATATGATTCCAATTATTGAAATATGAGGATGGATATTGAGGAATACCTGGTAGATGAGCTTGCCATGGTTTCCTGGTGATGAAATATGTATGTGTTGTCTCTTCATTTGAACCCTTAAATACTGCTTTCAATCCTAGAAGTGATGGAAAAAGTTTGTTCGGGTGGTCTAGTTCTTAGATACTACATATTTCCATGTTGTCAAGTGGGGATTCTCTATGAGGATGTTTTTCCTTTCATTTAGGATAAAATATTGCCAATGCCTTCTCTGCTTCAACCTGTTTTTTCTTTACCTTCATAACATCCAACTGTGTAGTTAAAGAGCTAAGGATATCGGTTTTAAAATTCTCAAATAAATTACCATTTTCTTCTCTTGTTACTCCACCGTTGGTATATTTTTGTATTCTTGTAGTAGTATCTCGTGTTTGGGCTATGTTTATTGATGATCCTCTCGAGCTCCTCGGGCATAAATCAATAATTTCCTCAAGTGGTCCCTTTGAGATATATCCCTTTCCCATTAGTTTCAACATATCCATACAGTCATCTCTCATACCCTGAATCAACATTGTCTTCAAAATATCCTTATCCAAATGATTATGTTTAGATCTCTGCAAATTATGTTTGAGGTGTTCCATGTAATCCTCCAAGATCTGTTCCTCCTTCTGAGACATCTTGAAAAATTCCTCCCTCTGGTCCCTTGTTCTGCAATAGTCTCGATACTTCGTCAAGAAGGTCTATTTCATATTGTCCCAGGAGGTAATAGAGTCAACACTAAGGCCCATGAACCATATTAATGATGAACCCTTTAAGGTAGCTGGAAATATTTTCAGTTTCTGAGAATCTGTAGTATAATCATATATTTGCCACAAAATGTCAAATTCGAACAGGAAGGTGTCTGGGTCTTCGCTTATCTGACCCTTAAAATTTGGAAGTGTAGATAGAGGTATATTCTTCATCGGTGGTAGTACTAGAATTTTTTCAATAGGGAAACCAAAGGTCGAAACCGTGTCATTTCCATTTTAATTTTCCATGTGTCTTTGCCAAAGGTATGAAGGTTCTTCCAATCAGGTCTAGGGATATCTTCTGTTTTTGGGATATTCTTCGACGATTGTTCGGGGTTCCCAAAAACACTCCCCTGATCCAAAATAGGGCTATGAGTAGGATCGAGAATGGGCTAGTCATTTTCTGACCTATTATTAGGTTGATTGACTTCCAGCCTAGAATCTGAATGTTCTTTATTTTCATTGTTGGAACTCTCCATACCTTCTATCAAATATTGATATTTGGCCTATGTTGTTATTGTTGATGAATCTCCCTGAACATATAGCTCATAATCCACCCTTATTAGATCTTGAATATATATTACATGTCCTTGATCAATATTTCTTTTTCCACCAAGGCCCCTTCCTATTCTTGTATTTCCAGGGAAAACCATTCTTCTCCTATTTTATTCATGCATAATAGATCCCACAATTCATTAGGATGGTGTCAGCTATTATTCTTGTGCCCTTAATAAACTCCCCGACAATGGTGCAAAAAATGTCGGTGTGATTAATTGTCTAATTAAATCATCCAATACATTCAATTGTCAACCGAGAGTAAGTATTTTATTACAAGGCTTTTGTGCAATGTTTATGTGGACAAATAACTCTCCTAACACTTTCTAATGAATGAAATCCACCAATCACAAATTCTCTGCACAACTAATGTGATAAAACTGAATCCTTATATCAAATTAAGATGCAACCAATAAGGTGATCAAAGGAAATTCATACAAATCAATTGACATTGTTTAAAACTAGTTGTTAATCGCTCACTCTTTACTATTAATGAAATCACAAAACACACAGCTGAAAAGAAAAGAACAAATATGTCAACAATCTTCTTCTGTAAAGGAAACACACCTTCCTTTTAGTTAATTAAAACACACTCTTATAGAATTGGAATTGAAACTATTGTTTCATTTAACTGAAAACTCACACATGTAGAATTGGAATAAAGCACTTGCTAAAATTGAATTGAGAATGCATTCATGTGAAATTGAAATGAACAATTGCTATAATAAAAAAAGAAACTTGCTGGAATAAATCAAAACATGCTTTCAAAGAAATGAAATGAACTCTTGTCTGAACAAAAAAGAAACGCACTTGTACTAAGTTGAAGTGAAACACACTAGTAGAAAACCAACTATAAAAACTATAATTAAAACAATTAATTCACATTAATTATCTACACCAGGAATTGAACTAAGGAAAATAATAACAAGATGATCTAGATATGATAATCTAACTAATAATATAGGAACGACAACCCTACTAAAGAGGAGGTCCCTTCCTCCTTAGTAGCGGCAAAATACTACAGAAACTACAACTTTAAGTACTCATAAATTGATACCACAACTTGCCATATATTTATTATTCAATCAAGCGATGCATATATCATTGTTATTACACATGAAGTTAGTCAACTATCCTCTATTATCCAAAAACCATCCTAACCTGGAGCAAATATTCTCTCTCCTTTTAAACTTTCCCTTTCCTCTTCTAATCCTAGAAATATTTCAATTATGAACAGACTTGATAATATTTTGATTCTCAAGTTTTTCTATGTTGTCTTAATTAAGAAGATACAAAGGATATGAAATATTCCTGTAACCGATTACAATTTATGTAAATGATTTTTATATAAATAGTCAGTTGAACTGTCCTGTTATCTTTGTTAACATATCGTGTTCAAAACATACAATGGTTGTGACTTTAAATTAGGCCAAATCATCAGATACATCAATCCTTGACATACAGGTCCATGGGTCAATGGTCTAGTCATCATCATGCAATGATCATTCGGTGGTAACAACATTCCATAAAAGTGGCATTTACGTATCAATTCTTGGAGTAGCATCACCTCGAAGTAGCAACACCTCATAGTAGCAGCACCTTGGAGTAGTAACACTTCAGAGTAGTAGCGCCTTGGAGTAGTTGTTAGATTTTTAGGGAAAATGAAAACAAAAATATCTTTTCAAAAAAATGATCACTACAGTAAATAAGGATCAACACTTAAAACAAATATTCTGAAGTAGGACAAAACATAAATTACAAATATGAACATGCTAATGATCCAAACTTTAACTAGGACCGATCATGAACAAAAAGGCATTTCTGAATATTAACTTGAACTTAAAGCATATGTAAACATAGGCATAATAAGATCTTAACATTACCTTAGTAAAACCAATTGATATAGGTACCTTAAGTGTGGTTGTCCTCTTTATTTATGCTCCCAAAATATATGAAGGTCATGGATCAAAACCTCAAGGGTTTGATCTCATCATGATATTTAAGTGAACATTTTTCCAAGAAGAAATCAAGGATAATCAACAAGAGTAGGTTTGACACAGAAACCCTGAAGACAACAAGAAAGCTCAACCAAAAATTGTCCAATATAATTTGTAGTGCTAGAACAACAAAACCCTCACAATAAAATATGGTAGACAAAAGTAGAAGGAAACACCATCATGGTCAACAAGAGATAACACTAGCACCAATAGGAAGAGAGGCCAAGGGTTGCATATGAGGCAACGACATCCTTAAAACTCCCAGCAACACCTAGAATAAAGGTCAAGGGAAGGTCGCGGCATCCTCAACAACAAGAGGAAGGTATGGCCACCTTAACACAACAAAGTGAAGGTTCACGACACTTTAAACAAAGCAAGAGGAAGGTACATGGCACCATTACCCAAAAAGGGAGACCTTACATAAAAAATGAAGCTCCCATCTAGCAAGGAGAAGAAGTATAAGAGGCCGCACCTCAAATCAAAAAGAGAAAGTCCACCAAGGAGGTTGTACCCAAGACAAAAACCAAGATGAAGCAGCCACAAACAATCATACCATAAGAAGAGTGTGAGTGAATTTAAGGATGAGTGAGGGGTAGGTTACTATTTATAGTTTAGGAAGGGTTAGGAATAGGTTTACTTAAAAACCTAAAAAAAATATTAATAATTAATATTTTAATTAATAAAATTATTAATTATAAAGTCAAATAAGTCAAAGTGACTTATAGAATACCAACACAACATCAAGCAAGATGGATAATGAGAATCAATAAAGGGGAGGATACAAGATAAAGTCAAGGGGGTCTTCTTCACTGGAAAATTGTCCACATATGTATCATGATAACTTATAAGATTTTATCATCCCTGCATAAGATGAGAAACCAATGATGTGTTCATGTCCATCTATCTACTCCTAGTCTCATGGACCATCCCGAGAGAGAAGAAGAATATCACACATCATCACATATTGGTACACAACCAGGAACCACCTGGTCCTAGATCAGGATGCCCCAGAACATATCTGGGGGCCCTAGAACATATATAGGGTCTTTCATCCACCAAGGTAAAAGACCAAGGATCAACCCAAGAATTTAATCAAGGATTCTCTGGAACACATACAGGGGCCCTAGAACACATCTAGGGACTTACATCATCAACCACCAAGGAACAAAACCAAGGATCAATCGAAGCATCGAGAAAGGATTCCTTGGAACACATATAGGGGCCCTAGAACACATATAGGGACTTACTTCTTGTACCTTGACCAAGAACCCCAAAAATAAATTGGGGGCTCTCACTAGGGTCTTTTTCCATGGATCTAACTACTTGGTCCCAAACCAAGAACCCCAGGAGTGTATTGGGGGCCTTAGATCTCAGCTAGGGTCTTATGACATCCTCCAAGAGAATGGCTCTTGTAGTTGCACTAATTTCAACACTCCTTCTCATCAACACCAATATTGTCTCGAAAGTACAAACACTTTTTCAAAGAAAAAGGCTTAGTCAAAAAATTTGGGGTTTGTTCCACCGTTAGAATATACTGAATACTGAGAATGTTCTTCTTCACCATGTCTTGAACATAGTGATATATCATCTCAATGTGTTTGGATCTCTCATGAAACATCAAATTCTCGAAGATATTTATATGGATCTGGTTATCACAATGGATTACTGTGGGTTCCAACTCAGCACTAAACAAATATGAGAGTATCTTTCTGAGCCACATTGCTTCTCTACTAGTAGGACTTGCAGCAATGTATTCTACCTCTGCAGTGCTCTGGACTATGGAGCCATGTTTCATCTTGTACTAGGAGGTCATAGTTGAACCCATACTAAAAAAATATCAAGAAGTACTCTTCTGGTCCACTATACTTCTCATCCAATCTGAATATGTAAAACCATGAAGCATTACCCTCCACTGGATGTGTATCTGAGCCCATAGGCTATAATTCCCTGGACATATCTAAGAACATGCTTCAAAACAACCCTATGAATTTGTTTTGGTTCACATGAACTGGTTGAGGGCATTCACTCAATAACAAATGTCTGGTCTAGTATGTACCAGATACATCAAGGACCCAATGATTTGATGATATACAGTGGGGTCTTCTGGATCTGAAGCTGTAGCTTGATCATGTAACTTATTCATGTTAGAAATCATAGGTGTGGTCATGAACTTATACTCTAGCATGCCAAATATGAGAAGCACATCAACTGCATACTTGTTTTGTGAGAGAAATATCTTACCCGGTTTCTGCCATACTTCTAAGACAAGAAAGTAATGCATGAGACCCAAGTCTTTTATTTCAAATTCTACTGATAACTCCCACGTAGTATGAGATATAATATTTTCCTCTCCGGTAAGGAAAAAATCATCCACATATAAAACCAAGATAATAATATGATTATGCACAATCTTTATATAAAGATTAGGATCTGCTATACTCTTGGAGAATCCAAGATTTTGAAGAAAACTATCGATTCTTCCATACAAATCTCTCAGAGCTTGTTTCAATCCATACAAGGATTTCTTGAGTTTTCATACATGGGATTCTTTCCCATGGATAACTAAACCCTCATGATGCTCAATATAAACTTCTTTCTCAACTTCACCATTGAGAAAGGCAGTCTTAACATCCATTTGGTGAAGTTTCCAATCAAAGGCTGAAGAAAGAGAGATAATGATTATCATGGAAGTATACCTAGAAATGGAAGAAAATATATCGTCATAGTCAATTACTTCTTTCTAAGAGAAGCCATGATACACAAATCTAGCTTTGAATTTTTCAACACTACCATCAACTGCATGCTTTATTTTGTAAAACCATTTAGAGTTTACCATTGATTTCCCATGAGGTCTTGGGACCACTTCCTATACATCATTCTTTAATATTGAATCGTACTCTTATATCATGGCATCCTTCCACACTTTATGTTTGGAGGCCTCTTCAACATTTGAAGGTTCTGAGTCAATCACAAGATTCAATTGCACTATCAGGCCGGAGTACTTATCTAGTTTCTTTCTTTCTCTGAAGGTACCTTTAGGTGATGCATTATTTTATTCTTCCCTTAAAATTTCCCAACACCAAGTTGGATTCCTTTTAACAGGAGGTTTCTCTAAGGTAAACTCAACATAATCCCTTATGAGATCTAGTGAAGGATCTATGGTCTCCTCCCTCTGCTCATCTGGTAGTGGTGAATTTGAAGGTTACAGAGATGGAGCTTCCTACTCCTCTGTATCAGATGGAAGTTCTATAGAACGAAGAAAATTTCCTTCCTCATGAAAATTCACGTCTCTACTAACTTCAATGAAATTTTTCCCTGGTACATAAATTCTATATGCTTTTGAGATTTCACTGTAACACAAAAATGTTCCTTTCTTTCTGGATGGATCTAACTCAGTCCTCTTTTCTGTATGTATATGAATGTAGATTGGACTGCCAAAGATTATCAAATTATCAACTGAAGGCTTCTTACTAGTGAAGACTTATTCTGGATTTTTCTCTTCTAGGGCTTTATGAGGACAATTGTTCTGGATATAGATTGCATTGCTTGCAGCTTCATCCAAAAAAGACAATGGTAGATTATGATAATACATCATGGCTCTGGATGCTTCAAAAATCATTTTGTTCTTTCTTTCTGCAACCACATTCTACTGGGGATTATATGGCATAGTCATCTCCCTCTTAATCCACAAATCTCAACAGATATCATCGTACTTGTGGGAATCAAATGATTTTTCATTGTCAATTTTGAAAACACAGATGTGTCTACCTGTCTAATTCTCAACAGGATTCTTAAAATCCTGAAATTTACTGAAAGATTTATCTTTAGACTTCAAAAAATAAATCCAAGTTTTATGAGAACAGTCATCAATAAATATTATATAATAAAGACAACCATTCATTGATGGAGAAGTCATAGGTCCAAAATATCAAAATGAATAGTATCTAAAATGCCATTAGTTTTTCTATTAATGTGAGGGTAAGATTTCTTTGTATTTTTACCAAGAGCACAAACTCTACAAAAAATATCATGCCCAAATGAAAAAACTGGCATACTTGTTACCATCTTTTGCAAACCTAGGATATCATTATAGTTGATCTGGCCAAGCCTTTTTTGCCATAGCTCGTAGGGGTTTATCATTTCATGAGCCAATGCTTGAACAAATTGACCAATGATTTTGTAAATTCCACTCCATTGAGTTTTGATTTTCATGGCTGAGATCAAACTACTATTTGAGGGCCACATGAGATCCTTCCCTTTAGAGAAATCCATTGAGTACCCTTTTTTTTCTAACACTGCAACTGAGATGATATTTTTCTTTAATCCAAGAACATAAAGAATTTCATCGATATGAAATACATTACCTATCTAAATCTGAAAAGATGATGATCCAAACCCTTTGATGTCATAGGTTCCATCATCACCCAATTCTACCTTCACATTGAACTTCTTATCCATATAGTTTACAATTTTCTTTTTGAAGCCTGTCATGTGTTTAGAGGCATCGTTGTCCACTAACCAAACATCTTCTAACTTGGTTACAATGCTGGAGAGTGTTGAGACAAGATAACATTCTCGACATTTTTCTTGCTCTTTATTAGTTTCCCTAGTTCTTCTTATTTGAGGTTCTACTTCGTCAGTTGTGATTGAAGCATGAAACTTGCCTCTATGCTTCTGTTGTGAAGGAGGGTTCTTGTATTATTTTTCATAAGGACCTATCATTTTATAGTTAAAGCATATTATTTTAGATAAATGAGAGTGGAAGTGAGATTTCTTACCTTTTCCTTTGTGCTGAGGAAACTTATTCCATCTCTTGGATTTGACTGAAACAGAATCATCTCTTATCGTTGAGGGATCATTCCTACTTTTGAGTCTACCCTCTTCTTCCAAGCAATCATGCCATAATATCTCGAAGTTAGGTTGAAGTTATCTTCTGTTGACCGAAGAGAGAAATGTATCTCATGAGTCAGGATGACCATCTACTGTTGTGTGAAAAAGATCATCATCATCCAGTGCAACTCAAATTGTTGTAAACTGATCTCTTGTTTGAGCAATTTTGGAAAAGAAGGCAGAGATAGTTTTGTCCTTCTCCATCTTTAATGTATGTAGTTGTTTCTTCAATATCCTCTTCTGATTTGGAGCCTTCTTTTCATATATATTTTCTAGGGCATCAAAGCATTCCTTAGTGGTCCTTATATGGCCAATGAGGGGTATCATGTTGTCCTTAACTGAGTCAAAGATTATTCTCTTAGCTTTGTCTTGTCTCTTCTTATATGTTGACATGCCTCTATTTGAAGTGGTTTCTTCTATCACTCTCGTAACCATCTCATCCAAGTCACCCTCTTCTAGTATATTAAACACCCTATTCTTCCAAGCATTGAAGCCGGAGGCCCCTTCAAGCCTATCTTCTTCTTTTACTGAAGATGAATCCATGCTGATTTCAAGATCATATTATGTAATAACCTTACTGTTGATATGCAAAACAAACCCTAAAACATGGATCTACACAGGCTCAAACATCTGCCACTTATTGAGCTCTTTTCATGCCTTAAGCTCTGAAACCATGTTAGATTTTTAGGGAAAATGAAAAAAAAAATATCTTTTCAAAAAATTGATCACAACATTAAATAAGGATCAACACTTAAAACAAATATTCTGAAGTAGAAAAATACAAAAATTACAAATATGAACATGCTAACATGATCCAAACTTTAACTACGATTGATATGAACTTAAAGTAGATGTAAACATATGCATAATAAGATTTGAACTTTACCTTAGTAAAAACAATTGATAGAGGTACCTAAAGTGTGGTTGTCCTCTTTATTTATGCTTAGAAAAGATATGAAGGTCATAGATCAAACCCTCAAGGGTTTGATCTCATCATGATATTTAAGTGAACAATTTGCCAAGAATAACTAAAGGATAATAAACAAGAGTATAGTTGATACAAAAAACCCAAAGACAATAAGAAAGATCAACCAAAAACTGTCCAATATAAATTGTAGTGCTACAACTACAAAACCCTCACAAAAGAATCTGATAGACAGAAGTAGAAGGAAGCAACATTAGGGACAACAAGAGATAACACCAACACCAATGGGAAGAGGGGCCAAGGGCTTCCTATGAGGTAGCGACAAACTTAAAACACCAAAAGACACCTATAATAAGGGTCAGTGGAAGGCCGCAATACCCTTAACAGCAAGAGGAATGTGTTCCCACCTTAACACAACAAAGGGAAGGTATGTGACACTTTAAACATAGCAAGAGGTTGGTCCATGGTGTTAGTCACCATTAACGTTTTTATGTGAAATCAAGATTTCAGGATCTAGCAGGACACTAAACCGGTCTCGAAGCCCGATAAACCAAGGAAGGGGATAAATCTGGTGGGGAGAGGTTAAAAATGGGAGGATCGCTAAACTGATGGGGCCTGATATGTCACAGATGGTGAACTCTCCAGATCAACGGTCGAGGATGATTTCTAGGGGAGAAACTATGTGGAGTTTAATTTTAGAAAGCAGGCCAAAATATAAACCATTTTTTTCATTCAGGGATACTTGGCGCGACCAAGTGCATTTAGGGGTGAAAAGCAGGTTTCCCCAAACCACTTCCTCATGCCCCCAAAATTTGGAGAAGTATAAAAGGGAATTTGTTATTTATTTTATTATTATTTTGAACACTGGACCATTTGAAACTTGGCGTGACCACCCTCGTTCAACTGTAGCTCAAAAATATGCCAATTGCATGCCATTTCCACTCATTTCCAGGTATTTTTCATCACAACCATGGATCCTATCATAACCTCAATAACATAACAAGATCCTGTGAAAAATGAAGAAGCCCTAATTGACCGAGATTCAAACGTTTTTGATACTGAAATCACCATTTCGTCCATCTCTGTGTCCAGAAGAAACCAGTCCGATAAAGTAGGAAGGTGTATACCATTCCTTGAAGAATTCCAGGCCACTATAGTCCCTTATGTTGTCGAATTTTCTCTCCCCTTTCCCAAATTTATACGATGGTGCATCGAACAACATTCGCATGAAGAAAGAGTCGTTGTAAATAAACAAGGGTCTGAGGTCATGTGTAGGGTAGAGAGTCTGTCAATTCGAGATTCCCTCGGTATACCAGAGTCTTTCTCTGCAATGTCTAAAACTTTCAATAAATAAAATCTAATTAGGGTATATAGAGAATGTCCATGAGAGGTCCGAGATCTGTTTTTACAGAAAATTGTCAAACCAAAACATTTTTCATAGGGTTTGTCTTTGCCAATGAATGGGAGTATAATGGTTATTGAATTCCAATGGGTCTGTTCCCTTTTGAGTCAAGTCTTAGGTCTAGATAATGAAAATCATGTGGTCGAAGTCATGCTCGGTTTCCTTTTGACATTTTTTAAGTCAGAGTCTAGTCTGTCAGTCCGCATCAATTTTGATCAATTCATAGCTAATAATATCCATAAATAGCTAGTGAATTTTCTCTCTCTAGGGCATTTCAAATACTACACCTATATGCTGAAGATTTTCCTGGAAACCAATAAGAGAAAATTTATTGAAGCAACATTTATATCAATTGAATGTAAAAGGATTACATTGTTTATCTTCATAAACAAATTCATGTCCATAGTTTATAGTTTCATTTTCAACACTAGCCTACCTAAAATTTTGGATGACATGAGGATATATCTACATCAAATCTAGAGAATGGTGTGTGGGATTGGGTACTATTCATGCACTCAACAATAATATGGGTTTATGGTTGTCACGAATCCCCCTATTTATTGCCTATTTTTCTGGCCCCCATAACCTTTTTCCTTGAATTCATCAGGCAAAGAATTATATCTGAGACAAACCATTTCTTGAAGTTGCACAAAGCCTCCAACCTCAAGTTACCTTTTATCATCAGCCCCTTCATTATCAAAACTAGATCATTCTTATATCATATTCAAGCAAATCTCAAAGAGTTTGGATTTTCACAGCTACAGGGAAGAAGATATGATCCACACCAAATCATATCCAAGAGAAAATTGATGAACAAACAGGCCCCTTATGAGCTTGCACAGGTTGAGGGTTTTGATAAGCTGGCAAATATAGAAGTCTGTGTTTATATGGAAACAATATTGCAACCAACTCAAACACATCAAGTGGAGGCAACCCTGCATCAAAGCCAAACACAACAAGCTTCTCAACGACTGATAGTCAAAGTTCCTAAGATAAGGGTTTATAGCAAGAGAATCGGTTCATAGGCCATGAGCACCATTGATTAGAATACTTCTCCTAAGAAGATGAAGAATACACATTCCCCACAGATAGTGGATTTAGAAGAGGAAGAGCCTAGAGAACATGAAAATATGGATATGGTGGAAAGTGGTACTAGCATTGTATAGGTTGAAAAGAAATGAAAACTCCAAAGTGAAGGAAGTTCAAGAACCTTTAGCAGTAAGAAACACATATTTGATAAAAAATCTGGGGAATATTATCAATCTAAAGAAGATTTGGTAAAACATTATTCTAAGAAGGGAAACATAGCTCTAGGTGATATGAGGAATTTAGTGCCTAAAGTGGAAAATATTTCTCATCATAAATCTTCTATGTTCACAGTAAGGGATTTTGAGAAGAGGACCTTTAATATTGAAGTTGTAGATGAATAAAAAGTATCTCAGATAAAGATAAGGTATGACAACATCAGTGCTCCAGACAAGGTCAAATTCCATAATAATACCAATGATATGTTGTATTCTGATTACCTGAGTTTAAGCTTGAAGAATTCAAAGATGTCATCTTATGCAATGAAATTGGAAGGGTAGTTGAGGCAAGAAAAATCATCTAGCAGAACTTGGAAGACTATGGTTGAGATGATAGAATCTAAAGGCCCCCAAGGGGTGAAATCTTGATTGGAAGAAAAAGACAAATTAATTCAAAGCTTGAGGAAGAAATTTAAAATGCCTTCCACAGAGAATCCACAAACAAAAGAATTGGTTGCTCTAGAACAAGAAAATGAAACACTTCATCAAGAGGCATTGGACTACAAGTCTATGGAATTGCATCTCAAAAAAGAAAAGGTGAAGTGGTCATAAGAGAAGACATAATTACTAAATAGGGTTGTAGTTGTAGCTCCTGCTGCAAAAGCTGGGCCAAACACTGAAGGACTTGTCCAGGCTATGTCACAAGTTAGCCTGAAAGAAGGATAAATCAAAGGGATAAAAGGAAGAATAGATAAATTGAAGCAAGAGATGTAGGAAAAGGATGAAAGAATGGCTCAATTTCAAAAGGAGAATGAATTCTTGCAGGAAAGGATAGATAAATTGAAGATGAGATGAAAAGGAAAATGCATGTTGCAGGTGGCCAAGCATATCATCTAGGACTCTATAGTTGTTGAAGCTGCCAATTTCAGAGTGTATTTGAATTTCATCAATGATAAATACAACATAGCCATCATGTATAGAAGAAGGTGCACTGTTGTGAATGAAAATTTAGCAAAGAAATCCTCAGAATGGGCCCAAAACGCCATAAATCTACTCAACTCTATTCCTACTGTAGACCTTCAGACTATTGGAGTTAAAGACAGAACTACATTGATTATCTGGGTCAGGAGGGTTATTGCTAAACATAACCTATTGGAATCATTCCAAACCAAGGAAACACATATGGAGAAAAGTGTGCAAGATTTCAAAGATTTGTTTGAAGAACTGTTTATAAAAGGCCTCCCACCATTTTGGGATGGCAAGTGAAAATTGTATTATCGGGAAGAATACAATGCTCGCCTCACCCAGTGCAGAACGGATCACTCCAAGTTCAAAACCCTGGAGGAAAATCTGAAAGGAGATACATTAGTTGAGCATCTGATTATAGACTTTGAGACTTTGAATCAGTTCAAAGCAATCAAAATTGGACTACCAGTAATGACATATTTGTTGTATCCTTTTCGTGACCTAAATGAGCAAAAGAAGAACACTTACAAGTCTAGTTGGGTAGCTAGATAGGAAAAAAGTGAATGCAAGAGTTAGAAACATCAAGCATAAGAAATAAACAAACAACCAAGTTAATAACAATAAAATAAACTAAACTAGAGTGCATAAGGATATTAGAATCAGAAATAAACAACATTAATGCCACCAATGGATAGATTGTATTAGTTTGAAAACACTAAAGAGAAAGGGAGACTTATGGGTCCGCTCTTCCTCCAAGGGAGGGCTCTTGAACCCCCAATGATTGATCTCTTATTACAAATAGAAAACTAGAAGGAAATGGTGAAGAAATCCAAAGCTCATTCACTCAAGAGGTGATGTGAATAGCTCAATGAAATGATGCTTGTATGCTCCAATGAGGGAATAGGTTCCTTACAGGAGAATATAGGAAGCATAAAAATACAAATAGATTCTTGGAAATATAGTGCACCCGTGGCATCTTTTTATATAAAATCTTTGAGGCATTATTCAACCAGTCTTTAGTGTGAACAAGAAGCCATTTAGGGCACCTCTAGGTCTTTGACTAGTACCCCACTCGGATTCAGTTTGGATTTGAGGGTCAATTCAACTTGGGATTTGAACCAGAAGTGGGTGGGAGGCTGACCAACATCATAAATTCATTGTTATGAGGCATGTGTAGTTTTTTGCGTCCATAGTCGCGCATGTGCGTTTTTCCAGCATTTTCGACTGGAGCATGTGCGCACGCTTCCTACATATTCTGAGCACATGCTGATTTTATAAATGGTTGTATAGTTTTTTGCCCTTTGGAAATGCATTTTTTGGGCCATGGATGACCTAATAGGTGTTTGGAGATGCTGGATTCCTGTAACCATTTGTGGACAACATTTCAGTGATAACTTATGCCCCTTGATGTATGAGGTTAGGAGCATACGTATAGCCAAAATATATCAATGTTTCTTCTACTGAGAGTACCTTTGTAAGAAAAAGTGTTGAGGGGAGTTGCAAGAGCGACCCATTGGAGGGAGAGGGGAACTGGTAGGAACCAAACCCTTCACAAGGTGTGGAAAAATAAGACTATGTACAAATGAGGCGGTCATGCCCCATGCTCGTGTCGTGTAACTCAAAAATGTATAAGACAATAACTGAATCTGTGTGTTGGTGTAGATGACTGCAGTGCCCTCGGGGTCATTTTGATAATGGAAAAGGACAAGTCTGATGGTGAACAAACTCTGAAAAGAGGCGATGACCCCTATAAGAAGTGTCGAGGATTTGTAGGCATTGATAGTCCAACAATTTTCAGAGGTCTTCAGAAAATATAAAAATAATTGCAATAGTCGCAAAGTAATACCCACCGCAACATGAGAAAGTGTTGAAGTTGAATGTCATGGGGGTCAATTAAAGGAGAGAGCAATGATGGTTCTCTTTGTGTCATCTGAGACTCCTCATTGTGAAGGTAATGAGAGTCAAGATACTGTCGCCCGAATGGAAACTGTGTTGATGTCGACAGAAAGGGAGACATGACGCCAAGAAGAGAAGGGATTCATGAAATCTACTGGAGAAGATCAGGAATTGATGAGGAACATGGACAAAGTAAAAAAAGTGGTGAGACTCAAGACTGCCCTTGGTTAGGGATATATGTAAAGGATGAGTGGCAACAACCCTGAAACTGAATCTAGTGTCAGGGGGATGACTAGGCCTGGGTAAATTATGCCATAGGCATGACAAAATGGACAAACGCAGAGATCAGAGGTGTATGGACTATAATATAATTGAGGTTTAAGGGTGATTTCAACAAGGGTAGGAGGTGA
>JASDQU010505454.1:71470-83208 GCA_032191745.1 Picea mariana | reverse complement strand
CATTGAGGAATTTTCTGGGAAACCTTGGATCTTCTTTATGAAGACCAAGCATAAGGTATTCAGTTGGTTCTAGGAATTCAAGGCTTGGGTGGAGAACTAAATAGGGAAGAGGAACAAGGTCTTGAGGCTGGATAATGTGGGTGAGTAAAATTCCAATGACTTCAAGAATTTATACAAGGAGGAAAGGATCAAGGGGGAGTTTACAATCTCATACACCCTTCAAGTGAATGGGGTTGTAGAGAGAAATAATTATTCCATCATCGGCTTTGCCAAGGCTATCATACACGACCAAGGTCTACCTATGTTCAATTAGGAAGATGAATGTAACAAAATAGTATATGTGTAAAACATGAGTCCTCATGGGATATTAGGGGATAAGACTCATGAGGAAGCATGCACATGAGTGAATCTAGAGATAGGACATTTTAGGATCTTTGGTTGTCCTGTATACATCCATGTTCCTATGGAGAAGAGGAAAAATATGGATCCTTCAAGTGAGAAGGGAATATTTGTGGGATATAGTGAGACCTAAACTGCTTACAAGATATTCATACTAGTGTAGAGGAAGACAATTGTGAGAAGATATGTTATTCTTGAGGAGATTTTAGTAACTAGGAACTCTACAGAGACACTACTAGTGATAAAGAATGAGGAGCAGGAGGCTCTAAAGGATGAGGAGTGCTCACCAAATTCCAATTAAGTGAGTCAAAAGTTAGGTTGAGAGGAGGATTTATATCCTTCTATCTCTGACAGGAGACCCAGGTGGTTTACATAGACATTGAAGGATTCATAGTAGCATGTTGAGGCTCCTATGAGAACTATCAGGGAGTACATTCCTTCAAGGAAGTTTCCTAACTATATGGAACTTATAGTACCATCATTGATGTTCAACGTTCCAGTTTTAAGGAAGTAGAAGATTAGTAGGTTTGGAAAGATTCCATGCTCGAGGATTATGCCTCCATCATGAAGAATAATGTGTTGGATATAGTGTTGAGACTGAAGGAGAAGATGGTGGTAAGTTCCAAGTGGATATTCAAGATCAATAATGTTGTAGTTGGAAACAAGGATAAGTTCAAGGTGAGGTTTGTGGTGAGAGGGTTATCCTAGAAATAGTGATCCGAGATCTTTTCATCATGACTTATAAAGATTTGTATTAAATGAGAATAAATAAAAGTGCACCATTAAATAAGGGAAAACTTAAAAATGAAGACAAATAAGCATTAGATATGAACAAAAAAAATTGATAATAGAGTTCGTCCCTGGTATATTACGTCTTCGGGTCTTTCTCTCAAATGGGTAGTTTCTTTCATTAACTCAACAAAATAATTTGGCAAATACATGAATATACCTCATTCTAAAATCAAGTTGTAGAAATAATGCTCAGATCATAAAAAAAACATCACCACTGGATTCATGGAATCGAATTACCCAAAAATGACTCTCTCCATGCTCTGATCTGACTCTGGCACTCCTAGGCCCAAGAGGAATTATGTCTCAGTTTTTGTTCCCTCTGAAACTAGCAATTATGATAGCTTCTGCCTCATAATCCTTTCCCAAATTCGTATGGTATGGTCACACCTCCCCCTAACTATAGGTGTATTGGTATTTTTAAATAATAAAACCAATGAATATACCAAGCAACACTAGTGGCGCATTGGTTATGGCGGAGTTATAAAGCATTGGGTAAGGCAAAGGTTCTGGGGTCAAACCCACCAGACTCCATTTTGGATGTTATATATATATATATATATATATATATATATATATATATATGGTACAATGTATCCATTCTCCACTAAGTTTATAGATCCTCTAGAAGGTTATTCCAATGACTATTTAAAATTGGCATGGTCCGCCAGAATTGGTTGACCCACCATTTTGTTTTTAAATGAAATTCATTCACGGGCCAATATTGGGCATTTCTGGGATGCCACATGTCACCTGATGATTGGGCCATGTGGTTCCCACTGATACGCCCACCTGTATGTTGATGTGGTTTCCCTTTCCCTCCGTATTGACACATGGTGCTCTCTGGGTTGTGCTACATGGTGTCGCCTGGGGGTGCCACATGGCACTTTTCTATTGGTCCACATGGACCCCTAAAAATCCCATTGGTGAGTGACACATGGAATCCTCTGGTGTTTCCACATGGAATGTTGACATAAACATCCCATACGATGAAGTCAGCCTTCCATGTTAGATGTTGACGTCAACCGTATGGATGATTATGTATCCCCTATTCACTGACCCTCTTTGACCGCAGCTTTGACTGCAAATATATTTCAAACTATAAATCCATTTGACAATATGTTTGTGCTGTAAGAAATATTGCGACACACTCTACACGATCATGCCATTTTCACTGAGTTTTTGGAACTTTGAATTTTTTCCCTTAATCTGTCTTCTGAAGCCATTATGAGCGTGTTGGGTTCCCTCTAGGAGTTCTGAGTTTATTATTAACCTTGTTTAGATCCTTTTTGGATCACGCCTTCCCACTGAGATATTTTTGGACCACCAAAATCTTTCATCAATCAACTGGTAAGTGAGGGAAAAGTCGCCTCACTTTGTCCTTCTTGATCCACTTTTTCTTGCTTGGACATGTGCCTTTTAAGCCTACTCGAAGATAATCAACATCACCCCTACATGAAGTCCTCGTCATCCTGTCCAAGATGATATATTCTTGTATCTCATCCAAGTAATCAGGTGCAAACTCATCAAATGATGGTATTGAAACTTCCTCATCTTGATCCATGATCATGGGAGGCTCAAAATGATTCAACTTATCAACCTTCACAACTGAGTAAATCTACATATAAGGTGGAAGATCCAAATGAAAATAATTGGTACCATTTTTCTCCAAGATAGTGAAGGGTCCATGATCCAGGTGGATATTGGTGGCCACCCACCTATTCCAACTGGCTCCTTGTGTCCATTTTTTTTCAACACGTTCTTCTGTATTGCTTTGTAATTGTGAGTTCTACACTTATGGGGATGTTTGAATCCCCACACATCCTCTAGGTGGATACAGGTGGCTTCTCGCCTAATCCAACTAGATTATTTTGTATGTTTTCATTTTAGCACATCTTGTTGTACTTCTAAGTCTGGTTTGGAGCCCTAAACATTGTTTTTTGGATATCCACAGTCAAACTGTATATGGAGTCATATTTTGACATAGGAATGTGTATCTCTCTGAAATACCTTTCCAACAGGCTATTACGTGCCTAAAACGAAGGTCTTATGAAAACGTTACGGCCCTAGGAAGTTGACGTACCAAATTGCACCAACTTACTTATAGGGCCCACATGACTTTTGGCGTTTCACCTTCTAGTGTTACATTTTTGGATGTCTAGGGTTTTTGAATTAATGAGTAATACCAAAAGGGCCTATGGAGCCTCATTGTAATCCATTATACTCAGACAGGTGTGCGTAGACACATCTCTTCTCAGAGATAGCTACCACCATTCGAGCAAATTTCAGTTCTGCAATTTTACACTTTCAACCTATTTCATTATTTAATAGAAGATATTGTTCACTAGATATTTGTGTTATTCTCCACATCTCTATGTTTATTGTATTCAGTCTATTAATCGGTTTGTTTTGCTCCTAAATTTGGATCAGTGATATCAGAGTGGTCTTCTCTACATTTATTTTTCGTTATGCATGTCCCCGACAAGATCTAGGTACAAGAAGTTGGGACTCGAACCAATCAAGCCATTACCATATTGGTCGTGCCGAGCCCGAAAACAACCCATGGGGGATGAAAATAAATATGATGGAGTAAGAGATCCTATTAAAATGTTGCTCGAGAAATCCCTCGTGGGACAAAAGAACAAAATTATGCACAACTTCGTGCAAATCCTTCAACGGATTCCCATAGGAGAAGCATCTTCATCAAGTGACCATGAAACGCCCTTCAAGATACATGTAAATTTTTATATTCCATTATTTGAAGGATTGATAGATGCAGATGTTGTAGATAAATGGTTGAATCTACTCGAAGGATATTTTTTGGTCCACAATTTTTCCAATAGGGAAAAGATCACTTTTGCACTCCTCAAGGTCCTTCCCCATGTTAAAGATTGGTGAGATACTTACTCTGAGAAAAGGGTCCTAGAGGAATATACAATGTTTTTGGTGGACCCTACATGGGATTCCTTCTAGGACACCAATAAATAACAATACTACCATGTTGGAAGCTATGAGGACCAGTACACCAGATGGACCACCCTACGTCAAGAAAGGGACCAGACAATACCAGATTTCAAGAGTATTTTCCATACCCTACGCACCAAATTGGGTATCAAAGACTCTGAGCATCATCTGGTGCTCAAATACTATTGTTCTTTGAATATATATATTCATATAGAAATGGAGTTCCTGGACATCTCCTCTTTGGGCACAACTTAGAGATACGCTGTCAAGATCGAGAAGAAATTTAAGTACAAACGACAAGAGTTTGGATCTGCAAACCCCTCACAGTCGAAGCAGAGAAAAGGCAGACCCAACCCACACAACAAGGGACCAAGTCAAGATGGTATTGCTCAAGACAACCAATCCAAGCTGCAACAAAATAAGGGTAATGAGAAGACAAAGAAGGACACGAAAAAATGGTGTGAGTACCATAAAAGTCCTTGGCACAACACCAAAGAATGTCGCTCCAAGCAGTCCCTTGTGGTTGAGCTGAAGGCTTTCGAGTCAGAGGCTGATTCTAATTCTGAGTCAAATACTGAAGGAGGGAAGAGGATTATCAATGATGAACCGAGTGCCACTATCTCTACCACCAAAGTTCAACCAAGTGAACCAAAAGAACTAAAGGAAGGGGAACACCTCTTTCACTCGCAAATGTGGGTCAAGGGGGCTCTGATTCATTTCATTATTGACCACGGTAGTCAGAAGAAACTAATTTCAACAGATTTCATTAAGTGGTTGAACCTGCTCATCCCTACACCATCAGCTAGCTTCACCAAGGAAGAGATCTTCATGTCAACCAATAGTGTTGTCAGCCCTACGACATCAAGCCTTTCAAATATGAGGTATTGTGTGATATTTCTCCCCTTGAAGTTTGTGATGTTAATTTAGGACAACCATATTTATGGAAGTGTCATGTTGTGTATGAGTCTAGACATTGTAGTGTTATTATTACTTTGGGTATACAATTGTACAGGGTCCCAGAGGTAGTGTTGCCTATTGTTATTTCTTTAATCTCTGCTAAGAAATGCAGTCAAGTCATTTCAGAGACTGGGAAGTTTGTCTTCTTTGTGACCCATTATCACAGTAAGTAGAAGGTCACCACAACATATGTTGCCTCTACATAGCACCTCTCTTCATAGCATAAGCAAGTGGACAAGATTTTGGAAGAATATAGAGACATATCTCCTCTCCTACAGGGGTACCAACACACTGCCAAGTCAAGCATCTAATTGATCTGACCCCCAATGCACTTCTACCTAATGGACTAGTCTATCAATGCTCGTTGATGGAGAATGAAGAAATCAGGTGTCAAATCCAAGAGCTTATTCAAAAGGGGCACATCAGACCCAACTCCTCCCCTTGCAGAAGCTCGATTGTACTTGTGCAGAAGAAGGACGAGACTTGGTGACTCTACATTGATTGGAGAGCCTTAAACAAAATCACAATCAGGAACTAATACCCCATTCCCAGGATTGATGACCTTCATGACCAACTCAAGGGGGAAAATTTCTTCAACAATATTGACCTAAATTATGGATACCACCAGGATCCCATCGAACCAACTAATGTATGGAAGACAACTTTCAAGTCTAAATAAGGTCTCTATGAATGGATCATCATGCCATTTGGCTTAACAAATTCACCAAGCTTTTTCATGAAGTTGATGGATGATGTATTGAGACCCTTCACCAAATCCTTTTTGGTGGTATATTTGGATGACATCCTCATCTTCAATAGAACGTGGGAAGAGCACATGAACCATATTCAACAAGTTTTGAGCACTCTGCGGCAACACAAGCTGTATGTCAACTTGGAAAAATGCTCTTTTGGCATGAACAGGGTCCAATACTTGGGCTACATTGTTGATGAGCATGGGGTACATGTTGATCCAGCTAAGATCTAAGTCATCCTTGATTGGCCATCCCTGACCAAACTGACTGAGCTTCAGATCTTTCTGTGGCTAGCCAACTTCTACCAACGGTTTGTGTTGGGATTCTCCAATATTGCATGGGCCCTCATCCAGGTGACCAAGGGTAGTGGTAGGGACAAGTTTGTGTGGAGGGAGGAGCATCAACGATCATTCGATGATATGAAGCATTGCTTGTGCTCAGCTATGGTACTCTCCTTGCCTGATCTATAGCAACCATTCGAGATTGAGACAGATGCATCTAACTATGATGTGGGTGCAATTCTCACTCAACACGAGTATCTTGTGGCATACCATAGTGAGACACTCTCCGATATTGTCCGGAAATACCCCACCCATGACAAGGAAATGTATTCCATTGTTCAAGCATGTTGTCAATGGAAACATTACATTATGGGGAAAGAGATAATCATGCACACTGATCACAATACTCTGTGGTTCATACAGAAACAGAGGAAATTATAGAACGACCGCCATCAAAAGTGGTCCACCTACCTGCAACAGTATCATATCAACATCTAGTATAAGACAAGTATCTCCAATCATGTCGTTGACTGCCTCAGTCGACCCCCTATGGCTGCACTGGCCACTGTGCTCCATTCATGTGGACATGAAGCCTTTGAGTGGCCCCAACTTTATTAGCAAGATCTGGACTTCGCCACCACATATCAGCTCTTGGGTACAGGCACAACTATCTTTGATTTTCACATCCAGGATAAACTCTTATGCCACCTGGGTCATATTTGTATTCCTACAAGCGAGCGTGAAAATATGATTTGGGAATCCCACTACAGTCGGGTGGCAAGACATTTTGGTGTAGAGAAAATTATGGTTGTTCTTCAAAAACATTTTTATTGGCCAAAACTTCGATAAGAAGTCAACAAGTATATCAGATATTGCATTGCATGTGCCATTACCAAGCCATCCATCAAGAAGCAAGGATTATATACCCCTCTTCCAATTCCTGAGAAGCCTTGGGAATCCATCTCAATGGATTACATGTCTGGCTTGTCATCCACCAAGCAAGGAAATGACTGTTTGTTTGTGGTCGTTGATCAGTTTTCGAAGGTGGCCATCCTCATAGCCTGTAAGAAGGATGTCACAACGATAGATACTACCAATATCTTCTTTGAATGAGTGTGGGTCCACTTTGGAATACCACATACCATCATCTTCAACCGAGATAGCAGGTTCCCCAACATGTTTTGGTCGAGTCTCTGGTCTCTTTTGGACACCAAGCTCACAAAATCCACTACTTTCCACCCCCAAACTGATGGCCAAATAGAGGTCGTCAATTAGATAATTGTGCACATCCTACGCATGTAAAATTCTAAGAATCCACGTACATGGGATGAGAGACTCCCCTATGTCTAACATAGTTACAATAGGGCTCTCCATAGTTCCACCGACCATAGCCCATTTTAGGTGGGTCTGTGATTCCAACCCTTGGGACCCATTAATGTTTCACTCCCTCTTGCCACCACATAGACAGACTCTTCCCCCAATGGGTCTGTGATCGAAAAATCCAACATATTCATTGAGAAAATTCAACACATCCACCAATAGGTCCAGGAGATTTTATAGAAATCCAATGCTAAATACAAGCAACACCATGATCAACATAGGGTGCCACACCAATTTCAGGTCGGCGACAAAGTTTGGTTGCATATGCAGAAGGAACATCTCACCAAGCCCCATCGAAAGCTTCGTCGGCTTCATTACGGGCCTTACACTATCACCAAGGTTGTGGGTAGCAATGATTTTGAGCTCAACACTCCACCCTTCCTTGGTCTGTATCCAGTATTTAATGTGGACCTCCTTCAAACATATTTTCCACCATTATTGGACACTTCTGAGATCACAAAATAGCTGACACCAATAGAGCTCAACCTTGACTGCATGGAACAAGCATCCACTGATCAGATCGTGGACACACAGGTCAAGGGCATTCTCTAGTAGCAGATCCATATTTATCAGGTTGTGAAGGCAGCAAAACTCCTACACCAAGGAAAGTGGCTCACCCGGAGCCAAATCCAACAGAAGTTTCCTCACCTGATGGGGGAACTCAATGTAATGAATACCATTGCTTTCTAAGGGGGGAGGATTTATCCAGGTGGATATTGGTGGCCACCCACCTATTCCAACTAGCTCCTTGTGTCCATTTTTGTTCATCACATTTTTTTGTATTGCTTTTTAATTGTGGGGTCTACACTTCTCGGGTTGTCTGAAGCCCCACACATCCTCCAGGTGGATATCGGTGGCCTCTCATCTAATCCAACTGGATTATTTTGAATGTTTTCATGTCATCACATCTTGATGTACTTCCGGGTCTGGTTTGGGGCCCTAAACGTTTTTTTTTGTCTCACCACAGTCAAACTGTAGACATAGTCATATTTTGATGGAACAATGCGTAGCTCTCTGAAATACCTTTCCAATGGTCTATTACGCACCTAAAATTGAGATTGTATGAAAAATTTATGGACCTAGGAAGTTGACGTACCAAATTGCACCAACTTACCTACAGGGCCCACATGACTTTTGGCATTTCACCTTCTAGGTTAGGTTTTTGGATGTTTAGGGTTTTGACATTCATGAGTAATATCAAAAGGGCCTATGGAGCCTCATTGTAATCCATTCTTCATAGACAGATGTGTGTAGCAACCATAACTCTTCTCAGAGATAGATACCACCATTCGAGCAAGTTTCAGTTCTACAGTTTTATAGTTTCAGCGTATTTCATTTTTTAATAGAAGATATTGCTCACTGTATATTTGTGTTATTCTCCACATCTTTGTGTTTATTGTATTCAGTCTATTAATCAGTTCGTTCCGCTCCTAAATCTAGATCGGTCCATAATGAATGGGCCTGATTTTCTTTCCTTCACCCTTCAATATCTCCTTGTTGATATGAAGCCATACCTAGTCTCCAACCTGGAACTGATGATTAAACATGTGCTTGTCATGCAGAGCCTTATACTGTGCTTGAATTTTATCCAACTATTCCCTAACTTCCTAGTGTATCTGTTGAATCCTTCGGATGAAATTGTGGGCTTTGTCCTATGTTCATTCTTCATTTACATTGGCATGTCTCCCATACATCAAGTCCAAAGGAACCTTTGGCAGGTACCCAAAACATGTCTTAAACGGTGAACTTTGAGTGGATGAATGTAAATATCGGTTGTATAGATGTTGTACATAGAGTATTGTTCATCCCATACCTTGGGACGCTTGCTATAGTAGCCTCGAAGCAAAAGTACCACCTTTTTCTGTCCATCGGTCTGTGGATGGAAAGTAGTGCTCCTCTTCAATTTGGTGTCCATCATTCTCCACAATCTAGTCCAAAAGTCCCCAAGGAATCGAGTATCTTGATCTGAGATGATAGATGTGGGTAATCCAAAGTGAACCCAAACATGCTGAAAGAAGAGATTAGCAGTCTCCTCAACAATGATCTTCTTTTTACAAGGCATCAAGATACACATATTGTTGAACCTATCCACTACAACATAAAAATAATTGACCCCATTTGGTCATGGGTAAACCCCCTACAAAATCCATGGATTTACTTTCCCATGGATGGGATGGAACATGAAGTGGTGAGTATAGCCCCAGTTTTCTGTTAGTGGGATTACAAGTAGAACACATCACACACCCCTTTACATATTTAGTTACAATTTCTTTCATTTGAGGCCAGTAACAAAGCCTCTGCAAATGAGCCATATTTTTTCCTACCCCAAAATTCCCAGACACAAGAGAAGTATGAGCTTCTCGTATTACATGGACTCGTTCACTTGTAGGAATACATAGCTTTCCAAGATGGTAAAGTAACTTTCCCTGCAGACAATAATTCTCTACCTATGCACCAAGGATTAGCTTTGTATATACTTCTTTAAAATATTCATCTATGCCATATTGTTCTATATAGCTATCATGAGATAAATAACCATTCTTCAAAATAATAGAAGCAACAATGGGAGGTCTAGAAATCATATCATTTACCTTGTTACTTGTACCCTTTTTGTACTTGATTACCAAGTGAAACTATTGTAGGAAACCCATCCACCTATAGTGACAATATTGTTTCAATTTGGTCTATTCTTGAAGATATTGTACAGGTTGGTGATCTGTATGTATAATGGTTTCCTTCCCTAACAAGTAGCGCTTCCATTTCTTTACACTCTGGACTAATGCATACAACTCTTTATGATATGTAGGATAGTTAACAACAACTTGGTTAAAAGTTTCAGAGTGGTGATAGATAGGATTACAATATTGCATTAGTACTACACCCATGGTGTATATGCTGGCATCTGTCGCGATCTCAAAAGGTTGTTGAAGATTCGACAATGCTAATACTAGTGCAGTACTGATATTTCCCTTCAAAGTGTCGAAAGATTTTTGTTTTTTTCCTTCCCACTGAAAAGTGTTCTTCACACTGGTTAAGGAATGCGGAGGAGCTACTATGAAGGAGAAGTTGGGAATGAATCTCCTCCAATGTTGGACTGCACCTAAGAAGCTTTGAACTTCAGTTACACTTTTTGGCCCAGGCCAATTGAAAATTACATCAACTTTGGAAGGGTCAATTTTCAATTGTCCTCCTCCTACAATATGACCTAAGTATGAAAGTGCAGTCTTACCAAATTCACATTTAGAAAATTTTACATACATCTTTTCCCTTTGCAAATTATCCAATACTTTCTTTACATGCCTCACATGCTCATCCCAAGTCCTGCTAAAAACAAGAATGTTGTCTAAATATACAATTACAAAGTAATTTATGGAAGGCATGAATACATCATTCATCACAAACATGAAAGTTGTCAGAGAATTACAAATCCCAAACACCATAACCAACCACTCAAACAATCCATGTTTGGTTTCAAGGCAATTTTCTATGCATCCTATTATGTGACTCTAATTTGATGATATCCACTGTGCAAATCTAGCTTAGTGAAATAGACAACATTCTTCAATTGATCAAGTAAATCATCTATGCAAGGAAGAAGATTTTTCACTGTGATTTTATTTAAGTCTTGGTAATCGACACACATTCTTCATGTGCCATCTTTCTTTGGAACCATCACGATCAAAGAACCACAAGGAGATGAATTGGGCTTGATGACCCCTTGATCTAATAATCCCTATACATGCTTCTTGATCTCTATCATGTCCACAAATAACATCTTGTACATGCCCACATTAGGAAGAGGAGAATCCTTCTGAAGATGTATCACATGCTACATTTCCCTCTTAAGAGAAAATCCATCTGGTTCTTGAAAAATATCATCATACTTAGAAAAAATATCAATTAATTCATTTTTATGAGATGGATCACACCCTTGGAGTGTCGGATGTCCTGACATATTTCTCTCTGATGAACATGAGTACATAACTCTTATTAGTGTTTATGATTCCTTTCATTTTCCCTGCACTAACAAGTGTTGTATTTACCCTCATGATGTGAGCTCTAACAATATATTCCACTTCCCCTTTAGAACGGTTGTATTTTTTCTGATGACAAAAGAAGAATGATTTTATATCATAAATATAAGGACTTCCCAACACTATGCCACATATATCAAGTGGTACAACATCCAAATCCACTTCATCAATCAATTTTGAAG
>JASDQU010505454.1:43694-69248 GCA_032191745.1 Picea mariana | reverse complement strand
TCATGACTTATAAAGAATTGTATTAAATGAGCATAAATTAAAGTGCACCATTAAAGAAGGGAAAACTTAAAAATGAAGAGACATAAGAATCAGATATGAACAAAAAAACTTGATAACGGAGTTAGTCCATGGTGGACTATGTCTTCGGGTCCTGCTCTCAAATGGGTAGGCTCTTTCATTAACTCAACAAAATAATTTGGCAAATACATGAATATACCTCATTCTGAAATCAAGATGTAGATATAATTCTCATATCATAAAACAAACATCACCACTAGATTTGTGGCGTCGAATTACCCAAAAATGACTGACTCCACACTCTGATTCGACTCTGGCACTCCTAGGTCCAAGAGGAATTTTGTCTCGGTTTTTGTGCCCTCTTCAACTTGCAATTATGAAAGTCTCTACCTTGTAATTTGTGCCCGCAGTCGTACGGTACGATCATGCCTCCCCCCGAATCTGGGCGGATTATTCTTTTTAAATAATAAAACCGACATATATACCAAGAAACACCGGTGGCACGTTGGTTATGGCAGAGTTATAAAGGTTGTATTTTGATGAAAAAATTAAAAAATAAAAAGTTTAGACAATGTTAGGTCAACAAAGAAAGCAATTGGATATGCTCAAATTGGTAATGGTGAATCCTCTAGTAATAAACACCATAGGTAGTAGTTAAATTGATCATTATTTAACAATTTTCTTTTTTAACCAGCATGTCATACTTTTAGCCATCATGTCACATATTGACAATATTATAAAACTCCACATCATTAATAATGAATTTTATATTTTATTAGTTAAAATTTTGAAAATTAAATTTCACGATTATAAAGACATGACTTTTATAAAAAAGTTTTACTTTATACATATAGAAATGGATTAGACAAAAACATATATTTAACTTTAAAAAAAACTTAATTTTAATTTTTTTAATAAATTAAAAGGTTACCTGTTTAATCAATTTATAACTTGAAAGTTGTTATCATGAAGTATGATTAACTTCATCTTAATAAAAAAGAAAAATTGTTATATATTTAAAAAAAAATTATATGCAACCAATTTTTATAATGCATAAAAAAAAATTACTTTAATTATTTAGCATTCAAAAGGTTTGGTTAAAGGTGTTATAACATTACTAAAATGAAAAATAGTTTATTAATCCTTATTTCATGAATAACCCTAATTCCAAATCATAATATTTTATCAACCCATACATAACACATATGATCCTTAGTGTTTATTGAACTATGATGTGATAATAGTTTTGTAGCTAATGGAGCATGACCATCCAAATCAAAATCATTTGGAACTGGGAAGGTGAGTGTTCTTGGAAAGTTGATGGGTCTATATCCATAAATATGTTATTGACCCATACATGACACATACAATACTTAGTTTGTCTTGAACTATGGTGTGATATAGTAGTTTTTCCGATGTTGATAGAACATCCAATTCACAATCATTTGGAACTGGGAAGGTGAGTGTTCTTGGAAAGTTTATGGGTCCATATTGATAATATTTTATTGACCCATACATGACACATACAATACTTAGTTTTCCTCGAACTATGGTGTGATATAGTAGTTTTGACGACGCTGATGGAGCATCCAAATCATAGTCATTTGGAACTAGGAAGGTGAGTGTTCTTGGAAAGTTTATGGGTCCATATTCATAATATTTTATTGACCCATACATGACACATATGATACTTAGTTTGTATAGAACTATGGTATGATATAGTAGTTTTTTTTATGTTGATGGAGCATCCAAATCACAATCATTTGGAATTGGAAAGGTGAGTGTTCTTGGAAAGTTTATGGGTCCATATTCATACACATGTTGTACAAAAACTTATTATGATCTTTTTTCTAATATTTACATATATCACATCTTCAATGAGACTTCCCCTTCATACAATTTATATTATTCAGTGATTTGTGCAAAAGGTTATCTTATGCTTCATATTTATTGATATTTTTGTCATAATGTAGTGTTAATTTGATTCATTTTTAATGATTTAAATTAAATAAACTTTTTTAACTAAAAATAATTTTATATTTATTATTGAATAAGGATAAAGGCTTTATGATTTTGAAATTTTTAGGTTTGTAAATTAAAACTAGTCATAAAATGTTTTTTAAAATTTCAATTTTGGATTTTTTTTTTTTTTTGTGGACTAGGGAAATCAACAACTAATCTGACACGTACTTGTGTGACACATGGTACTGTTATCCAAATGGTACTACTATAACCCCAGGCATGCCAACACGACCCGTCACGCAACACACAAGGGTAGTTGAGGGTTTCAAACCGATGACTTCACATAACAGAGTGTCTTAACAATACACTCCTTCACCAACTGTTCTACACCCCGGGGGCACAATTTGCGATTGTCAAAACCATTGTTTTTAATGTAAAAAATTATATAACACCCTCCAATACCCCTATTGTCGGCTAATTTTGAAATATTAATGACACACAATTCCATCAATTCAAAATGATTCTTACAAATTTAAAACAAAAGATGTCCACTTCCTTTTATGTTATTTTGAATGACCAAAATGATCAAATTTCTAAAACATTTAACCTACGAAATTATTATTAGAATTGATATTAAATTCAAGAAGTAAATGATGTTATTTTTTTGACATTAAATTGTTCATTTCAATAGTTTTTTATTTTAATTTACTTTTTTTGTCATGAAAATAAACTAGGGGTGCCACATGGCACTTTTCTATTGGTCCACATGGACCCCTAAAAATCCCATTGGCGGGTGACACGTGGTAGCCTATAGTGCTACCACATGGCATGCTGACATCAACATCTCGTATGATGATGTCACTCTTCCATGTCATCTACTGACATCATGCTAATGTCAACAATACGGATGATGATGTGTCCCCTGTTGACTGGCCCTATTTGACCACAACTTTGACAATGGATATCTTTCAAATCGTAACTTTGTTTGACAAGTTGTTTGCATAGTTAGAAAGGTTGTGACATGCTCTTCGTGATCATGCTATTTCATCAAGTTTTGAGAACTTTGAATTTTTTCCCTTTCTCTGTCTGCTGGAGCCATTCTGAGCATTATGAGTTTATTCGTATCCTTCTCTGGATCCTTTTTGGATAAAATAGGGAGTGGACTATGATGAAAATTTTTCTCGAGTCACCATATATGCTTCCATTAAAGTTTTTATATATATTACTTAATTAATGGGGTAGATGATTCACCATATGGATGTGAAGACAACATTCCTCAGTAGGATCATTGAAGATGATTATATATCGATAAACCTCAATGCTTTGAGGTACATGGGAGGGAGTCTCATGTGTGCAAGCTTAAGAAATCCTTATACAGACTCAAGCAGGAACCCAGAGAAGGGTATTCTAGGATTAACAAATACTTGCAAAGTATGGGCTTCACCAAGAGTGAGGTGGATCCTAGCTTGTAATTCATACTTGTTGGGACATATCTGCTCATATTGGTGTTGTACATGGATTATTGGTTTCTCATGGGTGCATAAGATATTATTGAATGGTGCAAAGTAGATTTGGTTTTAGAGTTAGATATGAAGGACATTGGTTTGATGCATTACTTCTTGGGGTTAGAGGTATGGAAGAGATCATGAGAGATATTTCTTGGTCAAGGGAAGTACATAGTGGAGATCCTAAAGATATTTAGGATGGAGGACTGTAGATTTATGAATACACCTATGGTTATCAATTTGAAGAAGGTTGTTACTTTAGATTCATATTTGGTGGAACCCAGGTTATACAAATAGATGATAGGTTCTTTGATGTATTTGGTCAATACTAGGTCGAATATATGTTTTGTGGTGACCTTGAGAGAATTCATGGTGGAGATGAGCCATGTGCATTCAATAGAAGTGAAGCATGTTCTTATTTACTTGAGAGGTACCATGGATTTTTTTCTAAGTTATATTGGAGGTGATAGAGTGAGGCTACATGGATATACAGACTTAGATTCGATAGGGAGTGAAACAAGTAGGAAGAGCACTTTAGGGTGGTTCTTAATCTTGGGATCAACATTGACATCATGTTTTAGTAGGAAGCATACTTCCATAACATTCAATTCATAAAAGGCATATATATTGCATCAAGTATGGCTAGTTTTAAATATATTTGGCTTCACAAATTTCTTACACGACTATTTTATTAGGATTTGGATCCTACATTTATATATGTTGATAATCAGAATTTTATCAAAGTCTCTAAGAATCGAGTATTCCATGATATATCCAAGAATATTGAGGCAAGATATCACTTCATATGAGACATGATCCATAAGGGAGAAATTAAACTTCAGTATATCTCCACAGATGATCAAGTTGTAGAGATTATGACCAAACCCTTAGTTAAAGGGAAGTTTGTGTTTTTCAAGGAAAAACATGGAGTTGTGTAGAATATCTTCCTTGCTAAGAAAGACTATCAATGTTTGTAGCATCAGAGAGGTAATTATGCACAGGTATAAGTATTTAGACATATGGAAGTCATCCAACGACTTCAACCTTAGTAATTTACTTTAATTAAATTAAAGTTGTTGAGTCATGGGAATGACACCTTTTTTCCATCATTTTGTTACTTTTCTCATACTTTTTTCCTTTTTATTTGCACATTTCCCATAGTCACCATGGTTCAAGCATTGCCTTTTTTCCATTGGTATGTTAAGATATTTGATGCATTGATTCTTTAATATTTTCTTGCATTTAGGGAAGGATGATGTCTATGTTGGGTAACTACTAATTAATTGTTGAAGAATATTGCAGAATAATTAGATGCTACTACTGTTGAAATTAGTGCACCTGTAAGAGCCATTCTCCAGGAGGATGGCATAAGACCCTAGATGAGATTTAGGGCCCCCAATACACTCATGGGGTTCTTGGTTTGGGACCAAGTAGTTATATCCATGGAAAAATACCCTAGTGAGGGCCTCGAGTGTATTTCTGGGGTTCTTGGTCAAGGACCAAGCACTAAGTCCCTAGATGTGTTCTAGGGCCCCTGGATGTGTTCCATGGAATCCTTTCTTGGTGCTTGGATTGATCCTTGGATGTGTTCCAAGGAATCCTTGCTCGATTCTTGGATTGATACTTGGATGTGCTCCTTGGTGGTTGATGATGTAAGTCCCTAGATGTGTTCTAGGGCCCCTGGATGTGTTCCATGGAATCCTTGCTTAAATGCTTGGGTTGATCCTTGGTCTTGTACCTTGGTGGATGAAAGACCCTAGATGTGTTCTAGAACCCCCAGATGTGTTATGGGGTATCCTTGTCTGGGACCAGGTGGTTCTTGGTTGTGTAACAATATGTGATGATGTGTGATATTCTTCTTCTCTCTCGGGATGGTCCATGAGAGCTAGGAGCAGCTAGAATATGGACATGACCACATCATTGGTTTCTCCTCTTATGCAGGGATGATAAAAGCTTATAAGTTATCATGAGACATATGTGGATGTTTTTCCATTGAAGAAGACCCTGTTGACTTTTTCTTGTAGCCTCCCCTTGCTTGATTCTCATTCTCCATCTTGCTTGATGTTGTGTTGGTCTTCTATAAGTCACTTTGACTTATTTGACTTTATAATTAATATTTTAATTAAGTAAAATATTATTTATTATTTCTTTTATTTTTAGGTTTTTAAGTAAACCTATTCCTAACCCTTCCTAAACTATAAATAGGAACCTACTCATCGCTCATTCTTACACTCACTCACACTCTTCTTATGGTATGATTTTCTATGGCTACTTTAGCTTGGTTCTTGTCTTGGGTTTGGCCTCCTTAGTGGACTTTCTCTTTCTGATTTGAGGTGCAGCCTCTTAGACTTCTTATCCTTGTTGGCTGGGAGCATCATTTATGGTGTAAGGTTTCCCTTTGTTGGGTAATGGTGCCATGTGTTAGTACTTTCTAAATTTGTTCGACTAATAAAAAAAATGAAAGAGGTAACGTACAAACAAACTTTAGATATGGACACTATCCTTCTCATCTCAGAGACGGCTCTCTCCTATCACTTGGTCTTCGACTAATGATTTTTCTTTAATAAATCAATGGCTAGGTTTTATTGTTTTGAAGGGTTTTTATAATTTTGTTGGCAAGGAAGAAGAGGGACACTTAGGGCTATGGAGTCAAAATTATGAAAATGAATGGAAGAACTGAATAGTTGGTAGAACTCTCCAAAGGTTAAAGGCTAAGTGAGGTGATAAATCTGAGTTATAATTTGTAAATTTCTAGAGTGTAGGAAGAAAATAAAACATATAACTGCATCAGAGCATTAAATAAATGAATTCTGAATTAGTCAGGAAAAACATAACAAGATTTAAATTGCTTCAACCGAGATCATCACAAGACGAATTATGGGACTTCGATTATCTAACCTAAATAGAAGACAGTGAAAATGAAATCAGAAATATAGGAAATACATACAAAGAGAGGAGACAAAACTTAGATCACCACCATTAGAATATTTTCATGGAAACTTCAAGACTGTTGCACGTGTTTTCTATTTAGCTTCAGAAAATTAAATTCAAGTTCCGAATAGATAAGATCGTGCCCTTGCCCTTTTTCCAACCTCTAATACATTTGGAACTCCTAATACTTATACAAACTAATTTCCTTTGGTTTGAAACCGATTACAATGATTAAAATGAAATGTTTCATTTTCTGAAAATGATTACAATAATTACAAGGGACAGTTTCCGTTTTGAAACCGATTACAATGATTAGCAAGAAAACGCTTCATGATCTGGATTCTGACTCCTTTGGAATTTCAGTTCCTTTCTTTTCCACTTGTTCTTCTCTAGTCTTCCACATGATATGTCATCTTTAGTGACATCCAGACATCATCTACTAGACCCTGGAAAACTGCACTTTGTCTTACACAGTCATACTATCTCCTTCTATTACAAGTCAAAAGGGATATCATAATCTATCATTTCTTTGATCAGGATCTCTAGTTCAATGCAGGAAACATATGTCATGACTGGTAGTCCAATTTTGAATACTTTGAACTGATTTAGAATCTCAAAGTCTGTAATCATATGCTCAACTAATGTAGCTCCATTCATATTTTCCTTCAGGGTTTCCAACTTGGAGTGATCCATTCTGCACTGAGTGAGGCAAGCATTGTATTCTTCCTGATCATACAATTTTCCCTTGCCATCCCAACATGGTGGGAAGCATTTGATAAAGAAATCTTCAAACAAATATTTGAACTATTTCACACTTTTCTCCATCTGTGTTTCCTTCGTTTGGACTGATTTCAACAGGTTATGTTTGGAAATAACCCTCCTGGACCAAATAATCAATGTGGTTTTGTATTTAACTCCAATAATCTAAAGGTTTGCAGTAGGAATGGATTTGAGTATATTTATGGCGTTTTGGGCCCATTCTGAGGGTTTCTTTGCTAAAGTTTAATTCACAACAGTGCACCTGCTTCTGGCCATGATGACTATGTTGTCTTTATCATTGATGAAATTCAAATACACTCTGAACTTGGTATCTTCAACAACTATAGTGTCCTAGATGATATGCTAGGCCCTCTATAACATGCCTTTTCCTTTTAATCTCATCTTCAATTTATCTATCCTTTCCTGCAAGACTTCATTCTCCTTTTGAAATTGATCCATTCTTTCATCCTTTACCTCCATATCTTGCTTCAATTTCTATATTCTCCCTTTTATCCCTTTTATTTCTCCTTATTTCAGGCTAACTTGTGACATAGACTGGACAGGTCCTTCAGTGTTTGGCCCAACTTCTACAACAGGAGGAACAAATATAAGCCTATTTAGTAATTATGTCTTCTCTTGTGACCGCTTCACCTTTTCTTGTTCTAGATGCAATTCCCTAGCCTTGTAGTCCAATGCCTCTTGATGAAGTGTTTCATTTTCCTATTCTAGAGCAACCAATTCTATTGTTTGTGGATTCTCTATGGAAGACATTTTCAATTTCTTCTTCAAGATTTGAATTAATTTGTCTTTTTCATCCAATGAGGATTTCAACCCTTGGGGGGCCTTCAGATTCTAGCCTCACGACCCAAGTCTTCCAAGCTCTTATAGATGCTTTTTCTTGCCTCAACTTCCCTTCCAATTTCATTACATAAGATGACATATTTGAATTCTTCAAGCTTAAACTCAGGTAATCAGAATACAAAATATCACTGGCATTCTTATGGAATTTGACCTTGTCTGGAGCACTGATGTTGTCATACCTTATCTTTATCTCAGAGACTTTGTCTTCATATGCAACTACAATACTAAAGGTCCCCTTCTCAACATCCCTTACTATGAACAAATAATATTGATGCTGAGAAATATTTTCCACTTCAGGGACTAAATCCCTCATCTCACCCAGAGCTATGTTTCCCTTCTCAGCATAATGTTGCCCCAGATATTTTATCAAAGATGTGTTTCTTTTTGCTAAAGGTTCTTGAGTTTCCTTCACTTTGGAGTTTTCTTTCCTTTTCAACCTCTACAATGCTAGTACCACTTTCCACCATATCCAGATTCGCTTGTTCTCTAGGCTCTTCCTCTTCTAAATCCACTATCTGTGGGGACAATGTAATCTTAATCTTCTTAGGAGCAGTCTGTTGATCACTGGTGCCCATGGCCTCTGAACTACTTCTCTTGCTATAAACACTTATCTTAGGAACTTTGACTATTACTTTCTGAGAATCTTGATGTGTTTGTCTTTGTTGCAGGGTTTCCTCCACTTGATGTGTTTGATTTGGTTGCAAGATTTATTCCATATCAACACAAACTTCTAGATTTTCCATCTTATCAAAACCCTTAACCTATTCATGCTCATAAGGGGCATGTTTTTTCATCAATATTCTCTTGGATATGATATGGTGTGGATCATATCTTCTTCTCTGTATCTGTGCAAAACCAAACTCATTGATCTTTGCTTGAATCTAAGATAAGAAAGATCTAGTTTTGACAATGAAGGGTCCAATGATAAAAGGGAACTTGAGCTTAGAGGCTTTGCGTGAGTTCAAGAAATGCTCTGTCTCATATATAATTCTTTTCCTGATGAATTCAAGGGAAAATATTCTAGGGGTCAGAAAAATAGGCAATAGATAAGGGGATCGTGACAACCATAAACCCATATTACTATTGAGTGCATGAATAGTACCCAATCCCCCACTCTCTGTATTTGAATGTAAATAGCTCCTCATGTCATCCAAAACTCTAGGTAGGATGGTGTTGAAAATCAAACTATAAACTCTGGACATGACTTTGTTTATGAAGATAAGAAATGTAATACTTTTACATTCAGTTGATACAAATGTTGCTTCAGGAAATTCTTTCTTATTGGTTTCTAGGAAAATCTTCAGCAGATATGTGTAGTATGTGAAATTCCTTAGAGAAAGAAAAATCACTAGTTGTTTATGGATATTATCAACTATGAATTGATCAAAACTGATGCAGAATGTCAGACCAGACTCTGATATAAAAAATGTCAAAAGGAAACTGAGCATGACTTCAACCACATGCTTGTCATTGTCTAGACCTAAGACTTGACTCAAAAGGGAACAGACCCATTGGACTTCAATAACCATTATACTCAAATTCATTGGCAAAGACAAACCCTCTGGAAAATGTTCTAGTTTGACAATTGTCTGTAAAAATAGATCTCGTACCTCTCATGGACATTCTCTGTGTACCCTAATTATCTTTTCTTCATTGAAAGGTTCACACATTGCGAAGAAAGACTCTAGTATATCAAGGGAATCTCGAATTGACAGAATCTCTACCCTACACATGACCTCAGACCCTTGTTTATTTATGACGACTCTTTCATTATGTGAATTTTGTTCAATGCCCCAACCTATAAATTTGGGAAAGGGGAAAATGACTTCGACAACATAAGGGACTATGGTGGCTTGGACTACTTCAAGGAACGATATACAACTTCCTACTTTATCGGATAGGTTTATTTTGGACACAAACATGGGATAAATGGTGATTTCGGTATCAAAAACATTTGAATCTCAGTCAATTAGGACGTCTTCATTTTCCATAGGATCTTGCTCTATTATTGAGGTTATGATAGGATCCATGGTTGTGAGGAAAAATACCTAGAAAAATAGCGTGCAATTGGCATATTGTTGAGTTGTAGTTGAACGAGGGTGGTCGTGCCAAGTTTCAAATGATCAAGTGTTCGAAATAATAATAAAATAAATAACAAATTCCCTTTTATACTTTTCCAAATTTTAGGGGCATGAGGAAGTGGTTTGGGGCAACCCACTTTTCACCCCTAAATGCACTTGGTGGCGCCAAGTATCCCCGAATGAAAACCATGGTTTAGATTTCAATCTACTTTCTAAAATTAACCTCTACGTAGTTTCTGCCCCCGAAATCATCCTCAACTGTCAATCTAGAGAGTTCACCATATATGACATATCGGGCCCCAACAGTTTAGTGATCCTACTATTTTTAGCCTCTCCCCACCAGATTTATCCCCTTCCTTGGTTTATCGGGCTTCGAGACTGGTTTAGTGTCCCGCTAGATCTTGAAATCTTGATTTCACATAAAAAATTTAATGGTGACTAAAATTGGTTCCAACTGGGGATGCTATCCTCCCAGCGAGGTAGAAAAGAACAATAGACCAAGTTCTTTCCCATTGTTCTTTATTTCACTCATGCAACTAAATCGATCGATATCTTATTCACAAAATTTCGTTCACATAACTCAAATTATACTCAGCATAACTTAGGGCCTTCACTTCGGGCCTCAATTTCTGCTGATTTGATTTCAATTGCTTCAACTAAAAAAAAAATGGTTATATAAAATAAAATGGAAAGGGTGAAAATTTACTTAAGTGACATAATGCTTGAGAAACCTACCATTCATAAGTCCTCCACCAATGATATCTCCATTATGTTCCTGTAGCATATAGGCATTATTTCCATGGTATGCCTCAATTGTGAAAGGTCCCAACCACAGATGGTCAAATTTTCCATGCTTTCCTTTGTCTTCATTCCTATCATCCCATTTCAACACCAAATCCCCCACTTTGAAGTCATATTCCTTAGTATTCTTGTCAAAATCCTTTTTAATATTATCTTGGTGTAATAGAGAGTTGTTTAAGGATTTCTCTCTTGTTTGTTGGACATTGATTAGTTCATTTGTCCTCCTTTAAGTGGCATTTGGTTCAACATCTTTCTTCTGTAGCAATCTCATCACTGGTAATCCTAATGAAGTATAAAAAAATTCCTCTGTTCCATACACAATCTAGAAAGGTGAAGTGGCAATAGGTCGTTTAGTAGTGATCCTGTCATCCCACAGTGCATGGATAAGCTTCTTGTGCCAAGACTTTTTTTTATCTTGCAACAATTTTTTGATAATTATGTTCAAACTCTTATTTGATGACTCAACCAACCCATTAACTTCAGGGTAATAAGTTGTTGAATGAACAAGAGTTATATTGTAATCACTACAAAATTTCTCCATCTTTTTGGACTTAAATGTTGTTTCATTGTCTGTAATGATTTTGATTGGACATCCAAACCTAGACAAAATATTGTTCTCCAAAAATTGAATGATAACAGTATATGTGGCTTTCCTTGTGGGAACTTCTTCAATCCACTTGGTGAAGTAATCTATGGCTATCAGTATCCACTTTTTCTGAGATGAAGAATTTGAATGAATTTCTTCTATGAAATCAAGGCTCCATTGTCTAAACGGTTCTTCAACAGAGATTGGATTCAAGGGAAAAGGCTGCAGTTTTCTCTTCCCATAAAAAATTTGGCATTCATGAAATCTTGAAACTTCTTTGTAAACATCAGAAAAAAATTTAGGCCAATAGAACACAGCCCTCAGTATCTTGTGCATAGTAGTTTTCCAATAATGGTGTCCTCCACAATCACCTTTATGAAACTCTCTGATGGTTTTTTCTACTTCTCCCTCCAACAAAAAACTCAACAAGATTACTCTTGGGTCCTTCCAATACAGAGATTGATTTAGAATGCAAAACTTTGCTACTTTTAGATTCAAAAACACAGCCTTCAGTTTTCTCAATTCAAGAGGAGCCTGCAAATTTCTCAACACATAAATAATGTCAGCATACCATGGGGAGTCAAGGAATTTTTGGGATACCTGAGGGACATTTTATTCTTCTGAATTTACTGACAAATCAACAATAAAACTAATTCCCAAGAGCTCAAAAATTTTCTTTTCCATCATCTTTGCAATTCCCTTCCCCTTGATCAACTTTGTAGGTTTGATCTCAAGGTCATACTCCAACAACACAACTATCCACTTGTCCCTTTTCCCCTTAGGATCAGGTTGAGTTAAAATGTCCTTCACAAAACTATTGGGCACATAAGAAATGGTACGAGAATGCAACATATAAACTCTAAACTCGTTTAGAGCCTTGACCTGTTCATATGCCTACTTTTCCATGATGTCATACTTTAATGTGGAATCCCTCAATGTCCTACTATAGTATGCTATAGGCCTCTCAAAATTTTGTTCATATTTTTGTAATAAAACACCATCAATGGTGTGCTCTGAGAAAAAAGAAAACAATATAAATTCTTTTTCAAAATTGGGATTGTCCAGCACTGGGGCATTGGTCAATGCCACTTTAATATATTCAAAGGATTTTCTGGTTTCCGGGGTTCACTTTATCTCACTTCCCTTCCTGATCATTTTAGTGATATTATTTATGATTTCAACCTGGTTAGGGATGAATCTCCTCAGAAAATTCACTTTCCCCAAGAAAGATTGCACTTCTTTTTTGCTTCTGGGTGTGCCAATTTTTAGGATTCCCTCAAATCTGATGGGATCTATCTTTATTCTCTCCTTTGACTCCTCGGTGGAACATCAACCTATTCTCTGGTGTTATTATTATTATCTAAAGACATCCTCTCCATGAGTTTCTCCATGGTCTTCATCATCAACTCAAACCTCTCTTCTGATGACTGTGAGGTTGACGGTTGTGCCTTATCTTGAAACTTGTTCATGTCCCTGTCAGAATTATATTTGATATTTCCTAAAGCCATTAGATTTACTTCAAATTTTATTGCATCACTCATCATATCATCTAGTGAAGTAGATATTCTTTCTCTCAACAACAAAGCAAAATCATTTCCAAAGGAGTCAAGATATCTAAGTTGAGAAGCTCTAAGAGGAGGTTTTACTTTAGTAGGAATTGAGTTGTAAACTTTAATAAATCTAGATGAAAAATCCTGTATTGTTTCATCAGGTGACCTTATCATGTTTTTGTACTGGGTTATCAATTGAAGGGGTTTTTTCTTGTCACCCCACTTTGCAAGAAAACTTGTTTCAAAGGCTTCAAAATTTTGGATACTTGCTACTAGGAGAGCTCTAAACCATTTTATGACTTCTCTTGCAAGACTTTGTGCAAACAGTCTCATGTTTTCATCTTCATAATCTACTTCTCCTAGGTCCACAAAATCATTGAACCATTCTAAGTGTTTTTGGTCTGACACATTGCCTTCAACATCATACAACTTAATCCTTTGATTATATTCCCAGGGAAAATCATGTAACTGAGTAGGTAGAACAAAAGGGGAAAACCTAGCTTCCATGGCTCCAGTAAGAACTTGATGTGGCTGATGGTTCTGAGTAGTAATTACGGGAGGTTTAATAAAGGAAGCTAAAATTAAATCTTGGAACCTCTTCTCGTAAAAAATGATCTCGTTCAAACTAGACTCAGATTTAGTTCTGAACAGAGTTTGCTCAAATTTCAAATCAAAATCAAGGTTGTCAATTCTTTTTAATCCATATTTGGGCAAAGATAGATATCTGTCTAGACACAAAACTAGGCTTATTGGCCTTTTTTTTGTCTTGTGTACAATTTTGTGAGGGTCAGACACAGGGATTGATGCTTCTGGGTCTCGATTTCTCCTTGTATGAATTCTCTTGGGAGCCAGGATTTATCACTCAAACTACTTTATTCTATTGTTCTCTTTACAATGGATTCACCAGTGTAGATTTAGTCTCAACCAATAAGGTTTTTGATTCACTGTCACTCTCAAGAATCAAATTTGAAGCTTTAAGTCATTATTTTACAAGGGAAGATTTCACTTTCGATCCCCAAAAACAGTGCCAGAATGTTATCACTCTGTAAATTTATCCAACTGATAAAACAAATGACATAGGTAACCTAAAAAAAAACTTTAGATCTGGGTACTAGCATGCTCAGCTCAGAGAGGTCTCTCTCATATAACTTGGTATTCGACTGATGAGTTTTCTTTAATAAATCAATGGCTAGGTTTTGTTGTTTTGAAGGGTTTTTATAATTTTGTTGGCAAGGAAGAGGAGGGACACTTAGGGCTATGGAGTAAAACTTATGAAAACGAATGGAAGCACTGACTAGTCAGTATAACTCTCCAAAGGGTAAAGGCTAAGTGAGGCAATAAATTTGAGTTATAATTTGTAAATTTCCAGAGTGTAGGAAGAAAAGAAAACATATAATTGCATCAGAGAATTAAATAAATAAATTATGAATTAGTTACGAAGAACTTAAAACAGTTTAAATTGCTTCAGCTGAGAGCATCGCATGATGATTTATGGGAATTTGATTATCCAAATTAAATAGAAGGCAGTGAAAATGACATAAAAAATACATGAACTACATACAAACAGAGGAGACAAAATTCAGATCACCACCATTAGAATATTTTCATGGAAACTTCAAGACTGTTGCATGTGTTTTCTATTCAGCTTCAGAAAATTACATTCAAGTTCAAAATAGCTAAGATCTTGCCATTGCACTTATGCCAACCTATAATACATTTAGAACTCCTAATATTTATATAAATTGAGTTCCTTTAGTTTGAAACCGATTACAATGATTAAAATGAAACGTTTCATTTTTTGAAACTGATTACAATAATTATGAGCGACGGTTTCAGTTTTGAAACTGATTAGAATGAATAGCAATAAAATGATTCATGATCTAGATTCAAACTCCTATGGTGTTTTCACTCCTTTCTTTGCCACTTGTTCTTCTTTGGTCTTCCACATGATTTGTCATCTTCAGTGACATCTGGACATCATCTACTAGACCCTGTAAAAATGCACTTTATCTTAACCATTCGTACTATCTGCTTCCATTGCAATTCATAAGGGATATCATAATCTATCATATCTTTGATCAGGATCTCAAGGTCAATACAAGAATCATATTGCTATCACTGAAATGTAGTCCGCAAATGGTTACAGGAATCCAGCATCTCCAAACACCTATTAGGTCATCCATGGCCCAAAAAATGCATTTCCAAAGGGCACAAAACTATACAACCAGTTATAAAATCATCATGCGCTCAGAATACAAGGAAGAGCACACACATGTGCCAGTCAAAAATGCCGAAAAAGAACACATGCACCCGATGCATGACCGTGGACACAAAAAACCATGCACACCTCAGAACGACGCATTTATGATGTTGGTCGGCATCCCACCCACTTTTGGTTCAACTTCCAAGTCGATTTGACCCTCAAATATGAATTGAATCCAAGTGGGGGGCTGGTCAAAGACCTAGAGGTGCCCTAAATGGCTCCTTGTTCACACTAAAGACTGGTTGAATAATGCCTCAAATATTTGTTATAAAAAGAGGCCATGGGCGCACTATATTTCCAAGAATCTATTTTTATTGTTATGCTTCCTATATTCTCCTGTAAAGAACCTCTTCCCTCATTGGAGCATACAAGCATCATTTCATTGAGATATTCACATCACCTCTTAAGTGAAAGAGTTTTGTATTTCTTCACCATTTCCTTCTAGTTTTCTATTTGTAAGAAGATCTCAATCATTGGGGGTTCAAGAGCCCTCCCTTGGAGGAAGAGGGGACCCATAATTCTCCCTTTCTCTTTGGTGTTTTCCCACTAATACAATCTATCCATTGGTGGTATGAATGTTGTTTATTTCTGATTCTAATATCCTTATGCACTCTAGTTTAGTTTCTTTTATTGTTATTAACTTAGTTGTTTGTTTATTTATTATGCTTGATGTTTATAACTCTTTCATTCACTTCTGCCCTATCTAGCTAACCCAACAGGAATTGTCAGTGTCGTTCTTTTTCTCATTTAAGTGACGAAAATGATACAATAGATTGGTGACTCCACTAGGGAAAGGTATCAACTTCCTCCCCATTTGGGTTGTTTGAACACTTCTTTTTTGTTTATTTAACTTGCAAGAACCATAACTGGCCCAAGCCTGCTTGCAAAAAGCTAAATTCGGAATTGAGCTAAGAGAGTTTCATCCGAAATTTTCTTCACGATCGTGTAGTAGAAAGTGCATGGGTTTTTTAACCCACGTGCACGTATTCCGAGCACGTGTGCCAAACTCACAGTGTTTCTTAGCACATTCTTTGCACCTATGCCAAAAGGTTGTTTTTTATTTGCGCATTGGTGCCACATGCACCACTATCTACTTTGCGACCCACACATCTGTCCAAAAATTCAAACATTGTAAGGGATTTTGTTATTTGTTGAAGGCCCATAGCCTTCTTAATCTTGATTCTATGAAAATTGTAATATGCACCACACTTACATTCCCTCTCCACATGAAGGGTTAGTCAAAACATAGGCCCGTAGGGGGTTAAAAACCATATTTATCCTCTTTTGTCTTTCATTTTTCCACATGGATGGATTTCTTTGATTAAAGTTAAGTTGGATTCATTTTATATCACATATAATAACACTTTCATTGGTACCATAAAATTGAACGTCGATCATTGAGTATGCTCTTCTCTCGCGCCATAGAGCGATCTTGAAAATCAAAAAAATGATTAAGGGAAAATTTCATCTCCCTTAAAGACAAAACCTTTAGGAGAGGACAACAATCCCCTCGGGACTCCTCTGAGTTATTTTTTCAAACACATCTTAAATTTGTAAGGGCCCATACATGCCCACATGCTACAAATATAGGATAGTTTTGAATCTACTTTCTTATATTACATCACTAGGCAAGTTTAAAGGTTTTGTAATGGGCCCATACATGCCCACATGTCCATAATCTAGGATAGTTTTGTGAATATTTCTTAGATTAAATCACACTAGGGAGTTAAAGAATTGGTAAGAACCCATATGTCCACATGCTAGTTCTCTAGGGACTTTAAAAATTACGCAAGGTTGTACCAATGGAATTTAGTAAATTTTGTAATCAATACTTGTAAGGACCACATGAAGTCCACATGCAACAAGGTGACACCCAACTTATTAAAAATTTGGCACACTTTCACCTGTTCACACACAAAGTCACGACTCACTCACATAGTTTCATCTAGAATCGTAGAGGCTGAAGTAGGTTTCCTCCAAAGATATTCTGAAACACCCCACCCTTTTCCTGATGAGACTATCCACTCCCACTTAATCTCAATGAGATTGGTTCACACCCCCAATCTCTCAAACAACCACATCTAATTTTTTTATGAAAATCTCACTAAGTTTTCCTCCACGGGAGGTGCCAAAAGAAATTTTTTAGTGTAGGTAGGATCTCGGGGATAGGCATCCAAATAAATCCCCGTTATCTGGTTCTCACATCTTCAAACAGTAGAAGTTGACAAATAGGGAACTTTTAAATCCTCCAAGTCAAGTGTTCCTACACCATAGGGCAGGGAGATACCCATGAAGGGTCAAAGGTTGAGATCTGATTGTTCTGTGGATCCCCCCTTGAGGCACCCACCTCTTGGATGGGATCCAACCTGTGATCTATTTCTGAGGCCTAAAATCTAAATGTCGCACTTTGACCGAGGTACCTAGTGACCAAATTTTAGGGCATCTACCCAGGTGGAAATTGTGGTCTCAAATTGCACCTTGATCGGATTTTGTGTGGCTATTGGGAAATATCTCCAGATTTTTCAAGATATGCCCCCTCTACCCCTCATTATAACTAATTATTTCATCCTTCACTAGTTCCTTTTCTAGTGGCTTCAGACCCCATTGTTGAGTATTATTGGAAGGTCCAATGTTATTTGATAGGAAGGACTTTACGCATTTTAGGACATGAGCATTTGTTTTCTTTGTTCTCCCACACAGACAAAATCTACCTACCAACATGTATGTTTCTTTGTCAATTGATTTGTGTATAATGCTTTTGTGATTACACACGATTGTGATATATATTGTGAAGGTTAAAAAATTATAAACAAAGACTGTAGTTCATTTATTGCCCTCATCACCATTTTCACACATCCACTTTGTTAATCGGACATCATAGGGGACCCACATAATCCTTTTCATTCCATACGCTTGCTAAATCTCCCTCCTATTCTACGGGGAGTTCCTAGTCTTGCCAAATCATCGGCTCCACCTTCTCACACCCCTGTGAGTGCTACTGTCTTGGGATCATTTTTTCTTGGTTCCACTTTACTTGGGTCCACTTCCCAAGGTCAATCGTCCACTCTCTCTCCTTTACACGGAAGCAGGGGGGGGGGGAATTCTTCCCAAGAGGGAAGTAATACCCCACCTAACCCCCCTCATGGGTCAGGCACACACTACTCACACCATGGATGTAACTAACCCTCTCCCACCACTTCAGATTTCATACTTGGCTTCCCTCAACATACCATATTTAAGCAAGCTCAAAAATGATCCTATATTGCATGACCCTACATGGCCTTCGATGCCCACCAAACTACCTTCAAACATCCCCAAATTTAAAGGAAAGGTAGGAGATGACCCTGCCAACCATGTCATGACCTTCCACTTATGGTTCTCTTCAAACAACATCATGCACAACTCCATCCGATTAAGGTTATTCCAATGCACACTCACTGTCCCATCAGCCAAGTGGTATGTAGATGAAAAATCAGGGTCCCATGTGACTTTTGAATCTTTGACCAAAGCATTTTTTACCTTCTTTCAATTACCAATCTGCCATGACAATGGTATTGAACTAATCTCTAATTTTAAACAGACCTCCGCTGCACATATCGTTGACCACATTCATGAATGTCGTCGACGATGTAGTTTATGCAAAGCGGAAACCACCAAACAACAATGCCTTGATTGGTTTCTCACATCACTTGTATCCCTCCTCGACAAAGATGTGTCTTCCACCTTCCCCCAATCTCAAGAAGAATCCATCAACAAGGCTCAACAATACGGCCTCATCTATTCATAGTCAGGATACTTATACATGGTACTCCCTGACCTCCCAAGACCCGTACCATTCATCCAGGATAAACCTGGGATGTCTTAGTCAGTGGCTGGATTGATTGGTACCACAACACACCACAATCCACACCCCCAACGACCACCTATGTATGGAACACCTCAATATACGCCAATATATGGAACAACCAAAATAATCCATACTTTCCATTTCCTGGCCCTCCATAGCCCATGGCTCCACCACAAGGACACCGACACGCTGGGGTTAATTTTGTTCATCCCTCTCCCATTAAGAATATGAAAATTTTGACCAACTGAATACGTCAAATCCGACCCATCAATCGAATAATGAAAAAAATAAAAGAAAAAAGTGAAACAATAATAATCTAGGACTAGAAGGGAATCACCCCCAACAGAACCAACCTGTTGGGGGCAACGAGAATCAGGGGAGTCAGAACCCCCAAGCGAGAAATAACAAAAAACGCCAAGGGAAGAACAACAAAAATATTCAAACAAACTTCCCTTGTGCCCTTTATGGTGAGTATGGCCATTATACTCACCATTGACCTCAAATCACTGACTTTAAATGGATGAAAAAATCTGGAAATGGACCACGTCTCCCAGCACCACCTTCCCCTTAGCAGTCCCCACAACAATATGTAAAGAAACCACCCCCATTCATGCTGCAAAAACCCATTCCACACCAAGGGGTGATGAACACCCAACAAGAGATGCACCCTTCCCCACCACAGATGGGACAGTATCCAAACCCTGGCACTTTTGCAGATTGCACTATCCTCCTCACTAGCAAGGAATAAATTCTTCTACAAATGCGCATTCGTCAATACAATGCACCCCTTGAATCTAGCCCTAATGCCTCAGAAGCCATTCCAGCTACAACTGGACCACCTTTAATGATTCCACACCCTAATACTGAAACACCCCTTCTTATTCCTTGCATCCCATTACGCCGGAATGTCAACAATCCTCAGGCTAGGGAGGCCCACATTTATAGTTTGTTCGATGACTTGGCACAATCTCCTGCTACCATGTTAGTTTTAGAAGTCCTTCAAACTTGTCCTACTCAATGAAAATCATTACTTTCTGCCCTAGGGGCATTCGACCCTGCTGATACTCGACGCATCACCTTTGATCTTGATAGTGGGGAACCCCATCTCCCCACTCTAGTAGCTCTCCAAATACCAGTTAAAATCTGGAACATCACAGTTCATCGTTGCATCATTGATGAAGGTGCATCCACATGCATCATGTCCAAAACTGTATGGCATAAAATTGGCTCCCCTGAGCTCATACCCTTTGCCATCACTCTGAGAGCTTATGATGGATGACCATCCTCTCCTAAAGGGCTCTTTCAAAACGTCCCCGTTGAACTCAGGGAATGATTATCCTCATTGGCATTGAATTTATCGATGCTTCACTTGATTACAACATCTTGTTCGGATGTAGCTACATGTACGCTATGAAGGTTGTGGCCTCTTCTATGTTTCGCACAATGATGTTCCCCCACAAAAGGAAAATTTTCACCATCGACCAATTGTCACATTACGAGCCCAACCCTTCCTCCAACATCGATAACATCCTACCCTTTGTCCACACTAATCCCGATGCCTACCCACTCATCGAGATGGGCCCCAGAATTTTCAAAGACCCATCCTTGCTAGGGAAATACCATGGAGCACTGCCGTTCATACATCCCTCAGCACAAGTCTGTGTCATCTCATCCAATGGAACAAAAACTAGAGATAAAATTCCTCCCACATAGGCTTATTTACTATATGAAATCCCACTAGTTGTAGAGCTCCTCCCTCAGGAATCCCCTAAGAAATATCTATCTCCACCTATTCCCAATTTCACTCTCCCCCAGGGCGACATCCCGGTTTGGGAGACAATCCCCCAAGCCATTACTCAAATTCCCTTCTTTTAACCCCCATCGGGCGTTCAATATTTCCAGGTATCTGCAATGCTTTCCCTTCCAAATATGGTGCTGGAAATTCCACTATGGTATCTACATCCCCCTGCGATGGTCCCTCAACCATCCCTCCCTCCCCAAACATAAGGAATCTCGATGCAAGTTCCAATACTTACTCCAATCGCACCACCCTTGTTTTCACTGAAATTTCGTCCGCAAATGGTTACAGGAATCCATCATCTTTAAAGCAACTATGAGTTCAACCATGGACCAAAATTACCAAAAAGAATTTCCAAAAGGTCCAAAACTATACAACCAGTTATAAAATCAAGGTGTTCTATGACTACATAGGGCGCGTGCGCACATGCACCATCCAGAAACGCAAGAAAAACACACATGCGCACGATGCACAACTGTGGTCGCTAAAAGCTGCGCACACCTGAGAACGACGCATTTATGAGATTGGTCAGCCTCCCACCCACTTATGGTTCAACTTCCAAGCTGATTTGACATCCAAATATGGGCTGGATCTGACTAGGTGGCTGGTCAAAGACCTAAAAATGTCCCAAACAACCCCTTTTCACACTAAAAGTTGGTTGCACAATACCTTAAAATGGTCCTATAAAACAAGGCCATGGGTGCACTACATTTTCAAGGAATTAATTTGCAAGGTTATGCTACTGCTATTCTCTTGGGGAATCCTCTTTTCTCATCAAGAGTATACTAGCATCATTACATTTGGGCAATCCATCTCAACTTTTCAGTGGATTAGCTTGGGATTCTTTCACCATTTCTTTCAAGTTTTCAAAGTTGTAAGAAGAGCTCAAATTGTGGGGGTCCAAGAGACCTCCCTTGGAGGAAGAAGGGAACCAAAGTCCTCTTTCTTCTTGGTGTTTTCTTTTCACTAATACAATCCTTTCCATTGGTGACATGAGTCTTATTGGTTTCTTGTTCTTATGTCCTTATGCTCAATAGTTTAGTTGTTCTTTCCTTTTCTAGTTTAATTCTTAGCTTAGTCTTTTATGTTTGTTTTTCTAACCCTTTCCTTTACTGTTGTCTTGCTTAGCTAACCCAACTAATCTTGTAAGCAACTCTGTTTTTCTCATTTAGGTGACAAAAGAGGCGCAACAGATTGGCGACTCCACTGGGGAAAGGTATCAATTTCCTACCCCATTTGGGTTTTTCTAACTCTTCTATTGGTTTATTTAACTTGTAGGTACCATAACCGGCCCAAGACGACCTGCAAAGCATCCAATTCAAAGCTGAATTGAGAGAATTCCATTCGAAATTTTCTTCATGGCCATGTGACAGGTGTGCACGGGTTTATTGGCCCACAGTCGCGCATCGTGAGCACATGCGCCAAAATTACTATGTTGTTCAACACCCTCTGCGCACCTGCACCCAAAAGTCTTTTTTGGTTTGCGCATAGGTGCTCAGTGAGCCTCTGTCTACTCTGAGACCAACGCACTTGTGCAGAAAAATACACATTGTAAGCCTTTTCTTTATTTAAGGAAGGCCCCTAGCCCTCTTAAAAATGATTTCATGCATGTTGTAATCTGCACCACACTTAGTTCCCTCTCCATATAAAGGGATTTGTCAAAACACATAGGCACTTAGGGGGTTTAAAATCATTATTTCCTCTTCATTTTTCCACATGGATGGCTTTCTTTGACTAAAAGTATAAGTTGGAATCATTTGTAATCACGTAATACTTGCATTGGGACTAGAAGTTGCATAACAATCGTTTAGTATGCTCTTCTCTCGCGCTTCAAAGCGACCTTGAGAATCAGAAAAAGGTTGTACGACAATTTCATCTCCCTTAAAAAGACTAAAACCTTTAGGAGAGGACAACAACCCCCCTCGGGACTCCTCTTAGTTTATTTTTCAAACACATCTCAAGATTGTAATGGGCCCATACATGGCCGCATGCCCAAAGATAGGATAGTGTTGAAATTTACTTTCTTAGATTAAATCATTAGGGAAGTTTAAAGGTTTTGTAACGGACCCATGCATGCCCACATGATCACAATCTATGATAGTTTCAAAGCTTTCTTAGATTAAATCACAATAGGGATTTAAAGGAATCGTAATGGACCCACATGTCCACATGCTAGCTTCCTAGGGACTTTTGAATTACGCAAGGTTGTACCAAAGGCATTTAGTTAATTAGGTAATCAACACTTGTAAGGACCAAGTGAAGTCCACATGCAGCAAGGTGACACCTAATTAATTAAAACATTGGCACACTTTCACTCATTCACACACAAAAGTCACTTATCACTCACATAGTTTTCATCTCGAAAATTCGAGGTCAAAGTAAGTTTCCTCCAATGGGATTCCGAAACAACCCACCCTTTTCTTGACGAAACACCCCCAATCTCTCAAACAACCACATCTAATTTTTTTATAAAAACTCAATAAGTTTTCTTCCAGAGGAGGTGACAAAAGAAATCTTTTAGTCTAGGTAGGATTTCTGAGATAGGCATCCAAATAACTCCCTCATCCAGAATCAAATCCAGGAGCCTTACAGGGCTAAAAAATGCTCAAAAATGAAAGTGCTCAGAATCCGATGAAACCAACGCCATTGCGCCTGTCTCGTCTTCTTGATTTCGGCCATATATTTACTTCATCAAACGGGATTTGTATGAAAAAGATATCACATTCTGTTCGAAAACCCAAACAGGCAAAAACAAAAGGGGGTGACTGTACAGTCCGTACAGTGCCACATGGCAGGCTGACTGTACAGGTCGTACGGCCATACAACTGACATGGCAGCTTCTGGTGATGACATGTGGCAAGTGATGGGGCATATGATAGGTACAGTTGGACCAATCAGAGGGTGACACATGTCACCACTGTAAGGGTGACACATGGCACAAGCTGACATGGCAGACACGTGGCACAGGCTGACAGGGCAGTGACGTAGCATACACGTAGTGGTATGGTTGTTGACTGGGAAAACACCTCGACAGATAGGTGGATGAATCAGCACTCGATAGGTGGTAGTTTTTTATTGGTTGTTGAGGTGCCACATGGCCCAGTCATGGGCTGCCACGTGGCACCCTGTGATTGGATTTCGACATTGTGTAAAATTGTGGGGTCTCCACCAGAATCGAATCCCCGACCTACTTCCAAGCTATAGACTAGTAGGACCGAGCTAACCACCTACCCCACTAGTGTGACTTAATAGTCATACGATAAAACTTTTATTTAAGTTTAATCAATGTAATGGTTGGGGGCGGAAAGGGCTGGGGCTTAGCCCCAGCCCGTGGTCTATTCACACACCATAGAACCTTACCATATGCGCAGGGCCATGGTCTGTTAGCCACCGGTCCTATCCACTGCCAATGGAACCAAAGCTCTATCCACCATTTTGGGTGCGGGGGTTAGTCTGTTAAGCCATCGATTCCATGGAACGCGCCCGAAGACTAGGAGCTAGCGTGCATAGGAAGGGCCAGCGCATAGCCTGAGGGGCTAGTGCTCAGCCACATGGCCCCATGTGACCCTGCTAAGGAGGCACGCGCACATACTAAGGAGCTAGGCCCTATTATTATACAAAAAGTGGGTTTTTTGTTATATAGTTTGGGATTTTAATTGATTTTATGCCTGTATTAATGGATTTTATCCATTTTTGGGAGATATTGGGAATTTTTGGAGCCCAAATTTTGGGAGGAAGTTGGGGATGGATAACCAACTTCAGATCTATAAAAACTAGGCCTTTTTGAGGCCATGGAGGACAGTCAGAGAAGAGTTATGCTGAAGTGAAGCCAAGCCAAAGCCATTTCTATGTAGGAAAGCTATTGAGGAGTAGACACTTGCACGCCATTTCTGGGAGCTCTAGACATTTGTTTTGCGTGCCGTTTTCTTTGCTGGGTTCTAGAGATATGGAAGAACATGACCAGACTAGTCTTGTAGCCAATTGGAACTAATGCAATGTAAATTTGAGCTTTTGAACAGAAATAAAGAAGCCTCCCCCACAGAGACAAAGGCCCGGAGACGTAGGCAACGTTGTGCCGAACTCCGTTATCAATTCTCTTGTTATGGTTTGTTGTTTATTACTTCATTTCAGATCTGCATATGTGTATATGGCTGTCATAATTCCTCTCTTTGCCTCATTCTTTCATTAAGCTTCTCAAATGGTTAATTAACACATGCAATTAAAAAACTCAACCATAGTCATTAAAAGATCCTACGGATCAAGTGGTATCAGAGCTAGTTGACATTTGGATTTGAGTTTTTCATGTTAACCAGGGAAAAGATATAGCGTGGTGAAGGCGATCTTGTTGCAGAGAATCCATTAATTGGGTTGAGAAAGAGAGCATTTCACAGGGAGAAGATGGCATCGAAAGAAGGGATTTCTCAGGATGAGAAAGAGTTCCGGAAAACTTTCCTTGCTATGTCAGAGATGGTGAAAGTTTTGTATGAGGATTACTTGGAATGAAAGAGACCAGTTTTGGGTGAATCTTCAAAGGGAAAAAGTGAAGAGGAAGAGGATCATTCTCAGATTCCTCCTTCACCTCCATCATCACC
>JASDQU010505454.1:24123-42270 GCA_032191745.1 Picea mariana | reverse complement strand
CCCAAGTTTGAAGGAAAGGCACGGGATGACCCTACCAAACATGTCATGACTTTCCACTTATGGTGCTCTTCCAATAGCATTATGGATGATTCCATATGACTACGATTATTTCAATGCACACTCACTATCCCATCAGCCAAATGGTATGTAGACGAAAAATCGGGGTCCCATGCAACTTTCGAGTCCTTGGCCAAAGAATTTTTTACCTTCTTCCAATTACCAATCCGCCATGAAAATGGTCTTGAACTACTTTCTAATTTTAAACAAACCTTCGCCACACATATCGCTGACCACATTCATGAGTGGTGTCAACGACGTAGTTTGTGCAAAGTAGAAACCACCAAACAACAATGTCTTGATTGGTTTCTTAGATCACTTGTCTCTCTCCTTGGTAAATATGTGGCTTCCACCTTCCCTTAATCAGAAGAGGAAGCCATCAGTAAGGCTCAACAATACAACCTCATCTATTCACAATCAGGGTACTTGTACACAGTACTTCCTGATCTCCCAAAACCCATGCCATTTGGCCAAGACAAACCTGGGATGTCTCACTCAGTAGACAGATTGATTGGTAATACCATGCACCACAGTACACAACCCCAACAACCACCAATGTATGGCACACCTCAATATCTTTCGGCATATGGAGGAACCCCTTATTATCCCCCACCCCCTTATCAACAACCATACCCTGTTGCCCTTCCTCCTCCCATCAGTGGGCCACCGTCGGCACCCACAATACATCCACCTATCCAAACAAGTTCTGGTACTCCCTCTACCTCATCTTATACTCTAAGTACTAGCGAAAGCGCCATGCCTTCCTATGTACCTTACGGGTCATTACCCCCACAAAATCCATACTTTCCATTTCATGGTCCTCCACCGCCCATGGCTCCACCACAAGGACACCCTCACGCTGGGGTGAATTTTGTTCAACCCTCTCCCATTCAAAAATATCAAAATTTTGAACAGCTGAATACGACAAATCTGACCCATCAGTCGAATAATGCCAAAAATAAAGGAAAAAACTAAAAAAATAACAACCCAGGTCAAGGCGGGAATCACCCCCAACAGAACCAACCTACTGGGGCAACAAAAACCAAGGAAATCAAAACCCCCAAGGGGCCAATAAAAACATACATCAAGGGAAAAATAACAATAATCTTTGAACCAACTTCTCTTGTTCCCTTTGCAGTGAGTTCGGTCATTATACTCATCACTTCCCCCAAATCACCAATTTTAAACGAATGAAAGACTCAGGAAATGGACCACATCCTCCAGCACCGCCTTCCCCTCAATAGGCCCCACAAGAATACGTACAACAACCCCCCCAAGTCATGCTATAGAATCCCATTCTACACCAGGGTGTGATGAACACCCAATAGGACATGATTCCTACCCCACAACAGTTGGGACAATATCTCAACCTGAACAATCCCGCAGATCGCACTATCCTCCTCACTAGTGAGGAAGAAGTCCTTCTACAGACATGTAGTTGTCAATACCATGCACCTTCTGAGTCTCCTCCCATTCCCCTAGAAACAATCCCATCACCAACGGGACCCCCATTGGTGATTCCTTTCCCTAACACGGAAACAACTCTTTTCATCCCTCGCATCCCATTACATAGGAATGTCCACAACCCGCAGGCTAGGGAAGCTCATAATTATAGTTTGGTCAATGACTTAGCACATTCCCCGGCTTCCATGTCAGTCTTAGAAGTACTTCAAACTTGTCCCACTCAGTGAAAGTCATTACTTTATGCCTTGGGGGAAGTAGACCCTATGGATACCCAACTCATCACATTTGATCTCGACAACGGAGAACCTCGCCTCCCTGCTCTCATCGCTTTTCAAATCCCCATTAAAATTTGAAACATTACAGTTCATCGGTGCATCATAGATGAAGGTGCATCCACATGCATCATGTCCAAGTCTGTATGGAAGAAACTTGGTTCCCCATAACTCATACCATTTTCCATTACCTTAAGAGCTTATGACAGACGACCATCTTCTCCTGAAGGGATATTCCAAAATGTCCTCATAGAGCTCAGGGGCAAGACCATTCTCATTGACATTGAAGTTATTGATGCCCCACTCAATTACAATATCTTGTTCGGTCGTAGCTACATGTACGCTATGAAGGCAGTTGCCTCTTCCGTCTTTTGAACCATGATGTTCCCCCATAACGAGAAGATCATTACAATTGACCAAGTTTCGCATTATGAGCCTAACCCTTCTGCCAACATCGATAACATTCTTCCCCTCATCCACACTAATCCTAAATCATACCCACTCATCGAAATGGGGCCAGGAATTTTCAAAGACCCATCATTGTTAGGAACTTACCATGACCGCTCCTTCATCCTTCCAATCAGGTATGTGTCATATCATCCAAAGGAACTGACATTGGGGATACCCTTCCTCCCATGGAGGCTTCTCTCATATCTGACATCCCACTAGTCGCAGAGCTCCTCCCTCACGAGCCTCTTGAACTCGTCGACTCCACTAGTTCATGATTTCACCTCACCCCAGGGACATATCCCAGTTTGGGAGACAGTTCCCCAAGCCATTACTAAAATCCCCTTCTTTTACCCTCCACCAGGTGTACAAGCTTTCCAAGTAGCCGCAACGCTTACTCTCCCTAATATGGTGTTGGCAATCCTAGTTTGGTATTTACATCCACCAGAGATGGTTCCTCAACCATTCCTTCCCCCCCAAATAGAAGGAATCCCCATGAAGATTCCCATACTCACTCCCACCATACCCTCTACACCCCCACTCACTAACCTCCCTGCCACAACTGAGGGTAGGTGAAAGAAGAAGGAGCCCACCACTCCACTTCCCCCACGCGTCCAACCTCCTTGCGCGCTATTTTCAGAATATGGACACCCAACCAACAAATGCCCATCTCTACCTGAGTTACATAACCTAATTCAACTCAATCAAACATCATCACAGTTCGTCACTTTAGCAAGTACTGTCGCTACCTCGCCTAACAAAAGTAGCAAAGGGATGTGAACCAAATTCTCTTGCACCATATGTTCAAAATATGGCCATTATACACACCATTTCCCAGTGCTATCTCAATTCTGACATACGTTAGTAGTAGTACGCCAAAGCTTCCAACATGAACCCAGTCTAGCTACATCATCCCCACCAAACATCACTGACATCCATTATGTCATGAATTCAGTCAACAAATTCATGAGATGCCCTTGCTCTCTATGAGAATCTCTAGATCATTTTACATATCAATGTCCTATGATCATTGAATACAGGCAATGCCAATTGACCTTGATTCAAACCCTTGAACCCCCTATAGAATCAATGATTAACCTTACCTCATCAATAGAGACTCTTCATATCATTTCTCCTGAACCAGAAGTACTCCCTATTCCTCCATGGTTCTTGGATGACTTATACGAGGATTTACCCCCAAATCCCCCCAATTCTCCCGTTCATTTCCCCATGGAAATTTTACACCCAACCACCACTAGTACTCCTTAGTACCTTGATATTTGGTTTATGTCGAGCGAACCATCACAATATCATTACGTCATTCCCCCCTCTTCTTCATCAAAAGAGGACAGCCACATGGTAACACTCATCGATATCACTCTTTTAGATCCCTTGTAATCCCGCCAATTCCAATGTGAGGAGGACATACTCTAGGAATTAACCACCCCCGACTACCCATGGGATGTGCTACACTACAGAGTACTCTTCTTTCCACAGGAAGCCTTCACGCCTCCTAATCAACACCCCATATACGTAGTCCAAACCAAGGATTTTATCCCATCAGGGAATATCGACTGGTTCAACAACCCCATCCCTGCCCCTGATGCTTTTGAAGAAGGCAATATGGCCAACATCTCCCCCACCATCAAAATGGATATTTCCATCAAAAATGGAGTTGTCGAGGAAATCACCATTGGCGCCGCATGCACCCCTCAAAAAATCACCGCCTATAAATCCCTCTTCCAAGAATACTGGGATATTTTTGCCTGGTCATACACAGAGATGCCTGGCCTTGATCCCTCTATTGTCGAACATTGCATAGACACCTGGCCTGATATCACACCGATTCACCAAAAACAACGACCGCTACACTAGTCCAAAGCCACAACTATCAAAGCCGAGATTGAAAAATTGCGCGCGACTGGGTTCATCTACGCCATTGCCTATACCTCATGGGTTTCCAACCCTGTACCTATTAACAAAAAATAGGGCACTATCTGGGTGTGCACGAGCTTTCACGATCTCAATCATGCATGTCCCAAAGATAACTTTCCAACGCCTTTCATCGATCAAATTATCGATGACTGCGCAGGCCACAAGGCTTTATCCTTCATGGACGGTTTCTCTGGCTATAACCAAATACAAATCCACCCATTCGATCAATATAAAACTGCATTCACCACCCCTTCGGGTACTTTTGCATATCGTGTCATGCCTTTTGGCCTAAAAAATGCTGGCGCAACTTTCCAACGGGATATGACATACTTTTTTCATGATCTAGCTCATATCATCCTTGCATACTTGGATGACCTCACAGCTCGATCCAAAAAATGCACCCAACATCTTGATGATTTACAGATCATCTTCCAATGGTGTCATCAGTACAACATTCGCTTGAACCCCCTAAAATGTGTGTTCTACATCACTGTCAGGCACCTCCTCGCATTCATCATTTCCCAAAGAGGTATTACTGTGGATCCCCTCAAAGTCTAGGCCATCGCAGAAATTCCACCCCCCCAGAATTTACGCCAACTCCAGAGCCTACAAGGAAAAACTAACTTTCTACGGTGATTTGTCCCAGACTATACTGCTCAAGCACACGGTTTCCTTCGCTTACTACGCCACGACATCCCATTCCACTGGGATGAAAATTCCCAAAAAGTGTTCGATGACCTTAAAATGGCACTCTCCAATGCCCCTTTAATTAGTTCACCCAACTATAATTGTGACTATATCCTCTACATATCAACATCAGCTGTCTTAGTACTAGGAGTTCTCATCCAAATCGATGATGATGATCATGAGCATGTCATTTACTACATTAGTAAAAACCTCTCAGGGCCACCCTTGAAGTATAATCACGAAGAGAAACTAGCCCTTACAATCGTCCTCACAGTCTAGAAACTATGCCATTACATTCTACTTCGCACAACCAAATTCATAACGGATTCCAACCTCATGGAATACTTTCTCATTCGTCGGCAAATTAATGGCAAATTTGCCCGATGGATCATTATCCTTCAGGAGTACGATCTTGAATTTTCAACACCCAAGAGCAAGAAAGCTCTCGTACACAAGATCATAAATAACATTAAGAAACAAAAATTCTTAGACACATGTGAACAACACAAAGACCCCAAAATGTATATCCATATATATATATATATATATAAATCGGTCACCAGTGCCATCAAAATGTTTACATACAAATAGAATACATCATATACAAAATCCGCAGGCCAGTGAAGCACCTCGGTACAAAACTGGTGTCACTACAACAAAATGGGCTCACCAGCCTATATATAATATACAAAAATACATAGATAGACACTCATGGTGCCTCTAGAGCACCACCTCCTAGCCCTCCCTCAGGCGGTGGTGCCCCACCAACTATCGGTCCCTCCGGACCTAGAGGCAACCGCCTGGTCATCGCAGCACCTGCTACTACTGCTCGCTGAACCACAGTCCACCACATCAATGAAACTCCCACACAATACTCCAGGATGCCCTCATCCTGGATGTGTGACCACATGCCCTCAGGCACTCCCTGTAGCACCACTTCCAAGTGGCGACGAATATCCTCAAAATCTCTCCTAGCCTCAGCTGGAGGAGCATGCGATGGCCCTACACCAGGATCATCGAAACGATGTCTCCTAGCCACTCTCTCCTCTCCATCTGGTCTCACCTCAACATCCTAGGGCCATCGTCTCTTCCCCACTCGTGGCTCCCCCCGCGGAGGCCTCATCGGACCCTAATGAGCCGATGCTCTCACCAACTCAACCTCACACCCACGAGGTCCCACATCTACACATACAAACAAACAAAGGATAGCATTATCATCCATCTATACATAATACATAGGCCATACTATCTCAAATATCAACATATCAAACAAATCCCAAACATACCTTGGTGGTCAAACACCTCTCCCGGAGGTAACACCATATCCAGATCACCCCGGAAGTCAACCCCATAGTATGGATACTGTAGTATGATCTGCAGCATCTTCCGCCACAACTTTGCAGCCTCAATTGTGAAACAATGGCCACCCTCGCCACCACTGTGGCAAATCAAAATCTATGACCACTGCATCAGTCGCGGCTCTCATGCACCAGGTGCACCCAATAAAAATCTAGGGTGCAACATCAACACCCTCTCCAAGAACCATGCCACCAAGATGGACCCAAAGTCAAAGTCCCCTGAGTCCGCAACCCGACACCTATCGAGCTGCCCTACCATCTTGGCATGAAGCATCAATCCCTAGGCAAAGTGCTCTTCCGCCAATGCCCTCCCCATAATCCTCAATTGACCATCACTGATTCGCTGAGTCCCAAGGGACCTATAAAACCTCACAACCATCACTGCTACACAGCGATGAACCAAATCATCCATTGCCCTAATACTCACTACGGAGCCTGACATAAAGTCATCTCTCAAACAATACCTATGGCCCAAGGTAGCCAACTTCCCATCCCTAGGTAATATAGGCTCCGCCGGTAGGGGTGTTCCCCGAAAAGGGAGCCCAGTCAGAAAGTACACATCCTCCACTGCAGTGAAGGCTAGCTTCTCACCTCACACCATAAAACAACAAAGATCTGGACTCCACATCTGGATCAAGAACTGTAGAAGGTACTCCTAGGCCCAGATCAAGGGGCACTCAAAAAAATTCAGTAGCCCACAAGTTGCCAAAGTAGCACAAACCGCCAGCTCCTCAATAGCCATGGCCTTCCTCAGCTATGACCAGTCTCGCTCTCGCCAATGAACCGACATCGTCCCATTACTCACTTGCAACCACATAAATCCAGTCCTAGATCATCCATCTCGAACATAAACACATTAAAATCTCCAAAAAAGATGAGTTTTTCACCCGTCAGCCTTGCCTCCAAGGCACGGTTGTTTAAACCCATAGGCGCACACACATGCGTGCCTGTTTACCCCACAGGTGCGCACACATGCGCGCATGTTCACCCCACAGGTGTGCACACATGTGCGCTTGTTCATCCCATAGGTGCGCATGAATGCACACATGTTCATCCCATAGGCACGCATGATTTCACACCTGTCTGACATACAGAGGTGCCTTCATGCGCCTGTGTCATGTACACAGGCACGCATCAAAGCACGCCTGTTCGCCACACAATTGCGCACCCATGATAGTTGTTTAGCTAATAGGCGTGCATTTTTCCCCCTTGGGACGCACCCATGCGTGGATTATCAGATAACAGGCGTGCACCCTTGCACTCATATTTCTAGATCGCTCGCACACTGGAGGGCCCACACCCACAAAAATCCCTGTACAGCCCTCCGTACAGGCCCTACCCACAAAAATAAAACCTAATTCTGTGCAGGATGATCAGACCACTAACCTGAAGCTCACTGGTCCTGAATTGGCTGCCTCATTCTCCTAGAATCTCCAAATATCCTCTGAATATCTCTTGTCCAATCACTCTGACAGCAGGTACAAATGAGGTGGCAATGTGGGCCCTACAACTATATATAGTCCTTTTTGACAAACTTCCAGACCCCATTCCGAGAGCTCCAAGTGTCTTCTTTTTGATCCGTCTTCATCTACGGGATTAGTACCCCGTCCTCTACATCAAGAAAGTCCCTGGACCACTTTTCATCCTTATCCCCTAGGAAGCCATTTTTTCCATACCCCGTCCAGGTATGCATGCTCATGTTCAAAATTATCAAATAAATGCTTGTATGTTTGATTCTCTTAAGATATTGTTCACATTGGGTATTTAGTTTTCATGTGTGCAGGTACTTGGTCATCATACATTAGCGCAACCCCGTCAGGTATATAATCAACAATGGCATGTAATCATTCCCTCTGAATCTCAAATTGCATCTCCAGTCACACCCTCGAAAATTTTCCTTTAGGGTCCCCATATCGGGCTCTGTAGTATCGCCACCTCCATTGCACTTTGGGTACTACCACCCGGTAGCACCCTCCCCCACATGAGTTGTCCCATTCATAGTACCCCTTGACACTTTGAAACTCATGTTGTTTTCAACCCTTTAGGGATGGGAGTCCCAATAGTCTTACATCATGTCGTGAATCAACCACATACTCCTTCTCCTCATTTTGCTAGCCTTCCCAGCAGACTCCCAGGACACTTCCTCACGGATTATTTTGAATGCACTCCCACAACATCATTTACCCATCATTAGTCTGTCCATCCTCATATTTTCCTCCATACATTGCCCTACTACAGAAACCAGCCTATGGGGGCCCCACCCTCCACTTGTTTTCTCCACTAACTTGTGCCACCCCTAGGCCAAGACATCTTACACTAGGGCACCCGTTTCTATATCTGCATTATTATCCCTACATATTTTTTCATTCTTTTTGTAATTAAACCGTGATTCCCAGCATGTTACATAGCTTTTTTTCGTCACCTTTGGTGACCTTCTTGGCAAATGCAACCCATGTTGCCCTTGGTTGGGGAAATCCTTATCATCTACTCCTCTTGACATCGTCCATATACTTTGAGTATCCCACAGGCCACCTGCCTCTGCTCTCTGAGTTTGTTCACTTTGTCCCGCCTCTGGCACAACTTATCCCACGTCTTGTTGTCCCCCTGACACTCGACCTAGTTGAATGGTTGCGGCCACTTATACTTTGGATATTCCCATGACCAAGGGAGGTCTTGAGTCTTCATACATCTTGACTTCGTCCATGTACCTCCTCAGTTCCTAACCTCACCTAGTAGATCTCATGAAGCCCTTTGCCTCTTGGAGTCGTGTCCCCCTTTTGTCGACATCAGCATAGTTTCCAGAAGGATGACAATATCTTGACTCTCATTACCTTTACAATGAGAGGTCTTGGATGGCACAGGGAGAACCATAATTTCTCCCTGCTATCGTTGACCCCCATAACATTCGACTTCAACACTTTATCATGTTACGGTGGGTCTTACTTTGCGACTATTGCAACTGTTTCTTATATTCGCTGAAGACCTCCGAACTTGGATAGGCTATCAATGCCTACAGAACCTATGATACTTCTTACAGGTGTCATTGTCTGCTATTCAGAGTATGTTCCTCCTTAGAATTTTCCTTTTCCTTTATCACAACCACCCCCGAGGGTGTTGTAGTTTTCTACATCAACACACAGTTTCAGTTACTATACAACACCCTTCTTTTTTGAGTTACATGACACGAGCATGGGGCATGCCCGCCTCATTTGTACACAATTTATTTTACATACCTTACAGAAGATTGGGTCCTACAGGTTCCCTTCTCCCTCCAGTGGGTCACTCTTGATACTCTCACTATTCCTCTTTCTTACAACAACACTCTCAGTAGAAGAAACATTGATGAATTTTGGTTATACGTATTCTCATAACCTCATCCATCAGGGGGCATTTGTTATCATTGAAATTTCATCCGAAAATGGTTACAGGAATCCATCATCTTCAAAGCAGCTATGAGTTCAACCATGGACCAAAATTACCAAAAAGCATTTCCAAAAGGTCCAAAACTATACAACTAGTTATAAAATCAAGGTGCGCTATGACAACATAGGGCACGCGTGCACATGCGTCATCCAGAAACACAAGAAAAGTGCACATGTGCATGATGTGTGACTGTGGTCGCTAAAAGCCGTGCACACCTGAGAACGACACATTTATGAGATTGGTCAGCCTCACACCCACTTCTGGTTCAACTTTCAAGTTGATTTGACATCCAAATCTCAACTGGATCCGACTGGGTGGCTGGTCAAAGACCTAAAAATGCCCTAAGCAACCCCTTTTCACACTAAAAGTTGGTTGCACAATACCTCAAAGTGGTGCTATAAAACAAGGCCATGGGTGCACTACATTTTCAAGGAATTCATTTGCAAGGTTATGCTGCTGCTATTCTCTTGGGGAATCCTCTTTTTTCATCAAGGGTATACTAGCATCATTACATTTGGGCAATCCATATCACCTTTTGAGTGGATTAGCTTGGGATTCTTTCACCATTTCTTTCAAGTTTTCAAAGTTGTAAGAAGAGCTCAAATTGTGAGGGTCCAAGAGCCCTCCCTTGGAGGAAGAGGAAGAAGGGACCCATAGTCCTCTTTCTTCTCGATGTTTTCTTTTCACTAATACAATTATTTCCATTGGTGACATGAGTCTTATTGGTTTCTTGTTCTTATGTCCTTATTCTCAATAGTTTAGTTGTTCTTTCCTTTTCTAGTTTAATTCTTAGCTTAGTCTTTTATGTTTGTTTTTCTAACCCTTTCCTTTACTGTTGTCTTTCTTAGCTAACCCAACTAAGCTTGTAAGCACCTCTATTTTTCTCATTTAGGTGACAAAATAGGCCCGGAAACCCTCACCCCCACTCACTAGTGCCACTTCTATATATGGGGGTAGAAGGAAGAATAAAGATCCCACCACTCCACTTCCCCCATAGGTTTAGCCTCCTTGCACACTATGCGATAAATACAGACACCTCACTAATAAATTCTCATCTCTCCCCGAGCTATGCAATTTAATTCAGCCCCCTCAAGAAATGACACTACTTGTCACTTCCTCCAATCCACCTAGTACTACCACTGCATCCCCTACTACAGGTAGTAAATGGCTGCGAACCAAATTTGCATGTGCCATATATTCAAAATATGGCCATTACACCCATTGTTTCCCTGCACTACCTCAATTCCACCAAGCACTAAATGTAGTATGTCAGGGCTTTCAAAAAGAACCCCCCCCTTTCACGTCATCTCAAACACATGTCACTGACATCCACTATGTCACGACCTCAATAAATGAATGTATGATATGTCCTTTCTCTTTCTACGAGTCACTTGATCATTTCACATATCAATGTCCTATGATCATTGAATACTAGCATCACCAAATGGCCCTTATTCAAAATCCTACACTCCCCCCACTGCCAATAGAACCAGTGATTACCCCTACTCCATCACCTGATGTTGTTTATATCTTCTCTCCTGAGCCTGAGGCACTCCCTACTCCTCTATGGTTCCTGGATAGCTTATACGAGGATTTTCCCCCAAATCCCCCCAATTCTCCAATTCATTTACACACGGAAATTTTACGCCCCAATACCATTTTCAACCCACAATATCTTGATATTTGGTTTATGTCAACCAAACCATCATAATCCCCTTGCATCACCCCCACTACCTCTTCACCACCAGAATACAACCACATGGTGACAGTCACCAATGTTACTCTCATGGATCCCCTGTATTCTGAATTATTTCTCTGCGATGAAGACATTCTCGAGGAATTAACTACCCCCGATTGCCCATGGGATCAACTCCATTACAAAGAGATCTTTCTTTCACAGGAAGCCTTTGCGCCTCCTAACCAAAACTCCATATACGCAATCGAAACCAAAGATTTTACCCCATTGGGGCATATAGACTAGTTCAATAAACCTATCCCTTCCCCTGACTCTTTTGAAGAAGGTAACATGGCCAACATTTCCCCCACCATAAAAATCAATATTTCCATCAAACCTAGAATCATAGAGGAAATCACCATAGGCATCGCATACTCTCCTAAAGAACTCATAGCTTACAAAGATCTCTTCCATGAATACCGGGACATTTTTGCCTGGTGATACAGAGAGATGCCCGGCCTTGATCCCTCTATTGTCGAACATCATATAGACACATGGCCTGATATCACACATGTATGAAAAAATAAACATCCACTACACCCATCCAAAGAAACGTCCATCAAAACCGAGATTGAAAAATTATGCGTTGTTGGGTTCATATACCCCATCTCATATATGTCATGGGTCTCCAACCCCGTCCCTGTCAAAAAAAAATAGGACATTATCTGGGTTTGTACGGACTTTCGTGATCTCAATCACGCCTGTCCTAAAGACAATTTTACAATTCCCTTTATCGACCAAATTATTGATGATTGTGCCTACCACGAGGATTTGTACTTCATGGATGGTTTCTCTGGCTATAAAAATATTCAAATTCACCCAACCGATTAATACAAAACTTCATTCACTACTCCCTAGGGTACATTTGCATATCGTGTCATGTCTTTTGTCCTCAAGAATGTTGGTGCCACTTCTCAACAGACCATGACATACATTTTTCATTATCTATCTCATATCATCCTCGCATACTTGGACGACCTCACCTCTTGATCCAGGAAACACACTCAACATATCGATGATTTACAGATCATCTTCCAAAGGTGTCATCAATACAATATCTGCTTGAACCCCCTTAAGTGTGTATTCTACGTCACTGCTGGATGCCTCCTTGGGTTCACTGTTTCCAAATGCGACATCACCGTGGACCCCCTCAAGGTCCAAGCCATCATAGAAATCACCCCCCCCTTGGAATTTACACCAGCTGCAAAGCTTACAAGGCAAATTTAATTTTTTACACTGCTTTTTCCCCACTTACGCCACCCGTGCACATGGTTCCCTTCGCCTCTTAAGTCACTATATCCCATTCCAATGGGATGAACATGCTCAAACCAGTTTTGATGATCTTAAAGTGGAACTCTCTAATGCCCCATTGATTATCCCACCTGACTATGACCATGACTATATCCTCTACTTATCGGCTTCAGTCATCTTAGTAGCAAGTGTTCTCATCCAAATAGGGGATGATGACCGTGGGCATGTAATTTACTATATTAGTAAAAATCTTTTAGGGCCACCCTTGAAATACAATCATGAAGAGAAACTCACCCTTGTCGTTGTCCTCGCAGTCCATAAACTGCGCCATTACATTATGCTTCTAACTACCAAACTCGTAGTAGATTGCAACCCCATGCAATACTTTCTCAGTTGCCGACAAATTAATGGAAAATTTCCATGATGGATAATCATCCTTCAAGAGTACAACCTCGAATTTTCAGCACCCAAGAGCAATAAATCCCTCATCCTCACAGAACTCACTATGACATTTCCCTCCAATACTACCATTTCTACCGTCGATACCAACCTCCCCGACGAACATCTCCTTTACATCCCCTTGGATGATCCTTGGTACAACGATCTCCTCATCTACCTCCAAACACATAAGTTCGACAACCACCTCTCCCAGGATGATCATCAACGTATTTTCCACCAGGCCCCTCGCTACCTCCTTATCAGTGATATATTATATCGATGAGGGGTCGACACCATACTTCGTTGATGTTTGACCATTGATGAAGTCGATAGAGTTTTGAATGACTGCCACATCGACCCCTACGATGGCCACCTCTAAGGGATGTCCACTGCCCATAAAATCATTTGAGCAGGTTACTTTTGGACCACATTGTTTCATGATTGCATCCACGTTGTGAAGCGATGTGACAAATGTCAGCTATATTCCAACAAAGCACGAGCACCACCCACTCTACTACACCCAATCATTACTGTCGGCCCCTTTTGCAAATGGGGCATAGACTTCATGACTTGCAACCCTCCATCTAGCAATGGCCACAAATACATCGTCGTGGTAGTCAATTAAGTCACCAAGTGGGCCTAAGCCATGCCTACCTTCAAAAACACCATTGGTAATGAAACGGGTTTTTTATTTAACCACATCATCTCCCATTTTAGAGTCCCACTACAATTAGTCTTCGATCATGGGAAACACTTAGAGAATGATATTTTTGTCGAACTCTCCTCTAGGTTAGGCTTCTCCCATGAATTTGCCTCCCCATACTACCCTCAATCTAATGGATAGGTAGAGGCGAAGCCACTCTCCCCATCGAGTGCGAAATTCCCACCTTATGCACCGCTATTGAGCTATTACCCGACACTTCTCCAATGGAACAATGTTTGCTGAACTTGAATTCGTTGGATAAGGACCATCGGTATTCATTAAAAAAAAATGAGACAACCAAAAAATGGTCGAAGGCCACCTTTGATCACCATGTCAACCTTCGCTCATTCAATGAAGGCGACCTCGTCCTTTCTTATGATATCACTCACGATAACCTCAACCATGAAAAATTTGAGTCATTATGGCATGGAACTTACATCATCCAACATTGCCTCACTAAATTTACATACCTCTTGGCCTCTCCCAAATTCCACCCTCTCAAAGAACCCGTCAACAAGTTGTACTTAAAGAAATTTTACGCCTGAGCTTAGCCATTCTACATTAGGATTTTTCTTTTTTGTACACATTTCATAGAGTTTTTAGTCTTGTTTCTTCCCCTCCATGCCTAGTGTCTAATATACCATTTGTGTTATTGACATATGCCTCCTCCATCGGTCTACCACATTAGTTACATCGACGGAGTTAGCCGATGGACACAGAATCTCACTTCGGTCGCTTAGGCCCTCTATACCCCCTCACATGAACTGCTCCACTCCAGTGGCATATGTTTGGGCTCAGCAACCAATAACCAAGAAGAATACATAGCTGTCATTGGCCTCCTTATCAAGGCTAGTCACTGCCATATTCATCACCTTAGCATCTTACTAGATGCCTAGCTCATTGTCCTTCATCTCAACAATGTATACCGTGTCCACGATCCTTGCCTCTTTCGCAAATACCTGCAAGATATACTTTTATCTCAAAATTTTGATTCAATCACATTTACACATATTCCATGACAATTCAATCAAATAGCAGATAATATGGCTAACCTAGTGTTAGATTGGCATTTATCACATCACCATACCTTTACACATACATACACCATCAAAATTCTGTCATAACATATAGATTAGACATCATAAAAAACATTAAAAATCATCATCACATGTGAAAATCATACAGATCCAAAATGTGTATCCATATATATATATATATATATATCGATCAATATGCCATCAATGTTTACAAAAAATAGTACAACATGTCCAACATTCGTAGGCAGGTGAACCACCTCACCCCTATAAGTACAAAATCGAAGTCACAACACCATATACAAAATGGGCTCGCAAGCCTATATAAATACAAAATCACATATGTAGAGGCACTCATGGTGCTTCTATAGCTCCACCACCTGGTCCTCTCTCTAGAGGAGGCGCCCCACCAGCTAGGGGTCCCTCAGGTCCAAGTGGTAGTCGCCTAGTCATAGTTGACCCTGCTATAAATTATTTATGGATCAGGGTCCGCAACTTCACTGGAAGGCCCACACACTACTCCAAGACTACCTCATCCTTGATCCACGTCCAAATTCCCTCAGGAACTTCCTATAGTACCACCTCCAATTGGTGGCAAAAATCCTCGAACTCTCCGCCAGCCCCCGTTGGATGAGCATGTGAAGGCCTTGCACCAGGGTCATCATACCGACATCTCCTTCCTTCTCTCTCATCCATAGTTTTCCTCACACCAACCTCATCCCACTGTCATCTCTCCTCTACCCGCGGCTCTCCCCACGGTGGCCTCATGGGCCCCTGACAAACCGACGCTCTGACCAACTCAACCTCTCGTTTGTGAGGTCCGACATGTGCAAACAATAAACAAATGATAGCATCAAGATACATCCATACATAAAAAATATTCTATATTGTCTAAAAATCAAACCATCACATACATCAACATACCTCTAGGGTCGAACACCTCTCCATGGGGTAACACCATCTCTGGCTCCTCCCAAAAATCCACCCCACTATATGGGAATTGGAGGATAATCTGTGGCATCTGGCGCCACACTCGTGCAATATCATCCATAAATTAATGGCCTCCCTCCCCACCCCCATGTCGAACCAAGATCATCGCCCACCATGTCAATCGTGGCTCTCACGCACTCGGCGCATCCAACAAAACTATCAGGTGCAACATGGGCACCCTCTCCAAAAACCAAGCTACCAAGATAGACCCAAAGGAAAACTCCCCTGAGTCAACATCTCGACACCTATTGAGCTACCCTATCATCTTGTCATGTAGCATCAAACCTCAGGTGAAGTGGTCACCACCCAAGGCCCTTTGCATGATCCTCAGCTGACCACCATTGATCCGCTGAGTAGCGAGAGATCCATAAACCCTCACAATCATCGATGCAATGCAACGATGCACAAGGGTTTCCATCACCCCAATACTCACCAGGGAGCCTAACATGAAGTCCTCTCCAATACAATAGGTCTGGGCCAGAACAACCAACTATCCATCCCCGATTAACACGAGCTCAGCCAGTAGCAGGGTTCCCTGAAAAGGGAGCCTAGTCAAAAAATACACATCCTCTATCGCATAGAATGTGAGATCCTCACCTTACACAATGAATCAGTTCATATCAAGGCTTTACATTGAGATCAAGAACTGCAGTAGGTACTCCTGTGCCTGCACCAGTGAACACTCAAAAAACTTTAGCAACCCACAGGCTACCAAAGGACCCCGTACAGCCGGCTCCTCATCTCTCACTGCCTCTCTCAGGCATGCCCAATCCCTCTCCCTCCAATGGACTGGCATTGTCAACTGGTCACCTGCATCCACATATATAGTACTCAATCAACCATCACAACCCATAAAAACACCAAAATCTCCAAAAAAGATAAGTTTTTACACCCCTCAGCTTTGCCTCAAGGCTCGACTATTTTCCCCACAGGCATGCACATATGTGCACATGTTCATCCCACAGTTGTGCACTCATGCACAACTATCGACAATATAGGGGTACACACATGCACCCTTGTCACACAAACAGATGTGCATTCCAGTGCACCTGTTCGCTACAAAGTTGCACACACATCCACAACTATTAGGAACATAGTCATGCACACATGCACAACTGTGCTTCAAACAGGAACGCACCCAATGCATGCTTGTTTTCCCCATCCGGTCACCCCCATGTGTGACTGTCCCAATTACATTCATGCACTCATGCACATGAATCATTCAATCTCCCGCGCACTAAGGGGTCCACTCTCACAAAGTCCTCCTATACGACCATCCGTACAACCTTGCCGAAAAAGGAGATCCTAATTACTATGCAAGAGGATATGACCACTAACATGGCACTCACTAATCGTGTATCGGTTGGCTCAATCTCCCAGAATCTCCAAATATCCTCTAAAACCTCTCGTAAAATCACTACGACAGTAGGTACAAAGGAGCTGGCATTGTGGGCCCTACAACTATATATAGTCCCTTTTCCAAACTTCCGAGCTCAATTATAGGAGCTTCGGTCGCCTATTTTCCAATCCTTCTTTAGCCACAGGATCATGATCTCACCCCCTACATAGTCACATCCCCCGGGTCACCATCCATCCTTGGCCCCGGAGGGTGCATTTTTCTCGCATACTGCTCAGGTGCGCCTGCTTATATTCAAAAATTATTGAATAACTGTTATATGTTCTTTATCTTCAGATATTGTTCACATCGGGTATTCAATTTTCATGTGTGCAGTTACTTGGTCATCATGCATCAGTGTTGTTCCTTCAGGTATATCATCGACATTGGCATGTAATCATTCCCTCTGAATATCAATTGCATCTCCCAGTCACACCCTCTGATATTTGCCTCTAGATTCCCCCCCACCCGGCTCTGAAGTACTCACATGTCCACTACATTTCAGTACTGTCAATTGGTAGCACTCTCTCCCACATGAGTTTTCCCAATTGTAGTCCCCTCTGGCACTTTGACACTCATGTTGTTTTAACCCCCTAGGGCTGGGAGTCCCAATAGTCTTCACATTCCCAAGAATCAATCGCATGCTCCTCCTCCTCATTTTTCTAGCTTCCCCACAATGGACTCTCAGGTAATCATCCATCCTCAGCCCCGGAGGGTGCATTTTTTTTGCATCCTACCCAGGCACGCCTTCTTATATTAAAAAATTATTGAATAACTATTATATGTTCTTTATATTTAGATATTTTTCACATCAGGTATTCAGTTTTCATGTGTGCAGGTACTTGGTCATCATGCATCAACACTTCCCCTTCAAGTATATCATCAGCACTAGCATGTAATCATTCCCTCTGAATATCAATTGCATCTCCCAGTCACACCCTCTGATATTTTCCTCTA